>JBAKBP010009638.1:0-82557 GCA_037953745.1 Lithodes maja
GTGTATTATTAGGTATCTACTGGATCATGAACATCTTGTATGCTACATGCTAGTGCATGTTAGTAGGGGACAGTTATTCTAGTGCACGCGCTTTCAAGTAGGCGTGTACATTTGTCATTTAGCATTTCACTGTCATACCTTTAGCCTGCTTCTATTCTACATTATTAGAGGCTTAATATTAACGTAGTTTCTTGAGTATTGCATTTCTTTAGTAATAACGTAACCTATAAATGTCTGAGGGAGTTTAGCCTCATAGCCTACCCCTGTTGTACACTTTCGCCGAGTTAAGGTACCTCGTTACCATAGACGATAACTCTGTAGGGCGTTGGTGCTTTTGTTGTCTGGAGCATATAGTATTTGGGACTGGAATCGAGCGTGTCGTTGTCACATAAGCCATTTCTGTCCTACGATCAAGAATCCCGAATATGTATTGCCGATCCAGCCGTAACACAGTATACATACAAGGTGTCATAAATATATATATATATATATATATATATATATATATACTGTATATTTATGTGGTATATATATAAAATAAATAAAATAAAAATATAAATAAAATAAAATAAATAAAATAAAATAAACAACAACAGTAATAAATCAAATAAATAAATATATAAATAAAATAAAAATATAATAATAATATAAATACTCGGTTATGGGCCTTGGGCTTGCTCGGGACCTTGGGGTTGATCCGCTAGATACCCTGGGCAACAGGAATAAAAAAAAAAATATATATATATATATATATATATATATATATACAGGTATATATATATATATATATATATATATATATATATATATATATTATATATATATATATAAATAAAATAAATAAAATAAAAAAATATAATAATAATATAAATACTTGATTATGGGCCTTGGGCTTGTTCGGGACCTTGGGGCTGATCCACTAGACACCCTGGGGAACAGGAATAAAAAAAAAAATATATATATATATATATACATATTATATATATATACAGTATATATAAAATAAATAAAATAAAAAATATAAAAATAATATAAATACTCAATTATGAGCCTTGGGCTTGCTCGGGACTTGGGGCTGATCCGCTAGACACCCTGGGGAACAGGAATAACAAAACAAATATATACGGTATACAGGTATATATATATATATATATATATATATATATATATATATATATATATATATATATATATATATAAAATAAATAAAATGAAATAAATAAAATAAAATAAATAAAAACAATAATAAATAAAATAAATAAATATTTAAATAAAATACAAAATATAATAATAATATAAATACTCGATTACGGGCCTTGGGCTTGCTCGGGACTTTGGGGCTGTTATATACTGTATATATATATATAATATATACTGTAATATAACTAAAGTTCCATAGAGTACTTACCATACTTCCTGTAAGCATTCCTGTGACATCTTCGTGATTATAATGTATTTATTTCGTAGGCAGTATTTATTGATAAATATATTTGTCTTTCAAGCAAAAAATAGTGTAAAGTCATCAATGATACCTAGACAAAACTGCATCAATACTCAAGGGGTTAACCAAGATTCACTCCCCTCAGTCACCAAAAGTCACAAGTAACATCTTATATACATATATAGTTCGAATTATTCACTAAACACTTTCACTGGGTAGATGAAATAATCCATAATTGCCTGCCTATAGCTAGGCATGGTGGGCCAGAGGGAGGGAGCCCAGAATTTAAAGGGCCGGGACCCTGCCTCACAGTCTGGGGGCCGGGAAACTACTGACTTAACAAAGGCCGGGGCTCCTCAGAAAGGGACGCTATGGGGTTGCTAGATACTTCCTTTTGGAACTTACTAATGCCTAACTTACCAGTCCAAATTGCGTCAAAATCGAGTCATAAACTTATTTTTGGCGAATATTTCTATTTTATGGGATAACATAGGCTAATGTTTTGATATTATTTAAGAGTAATATGAGTGATATATACTAAAATACTATTACCTATGCAATTTTCACAGCATACCTAAGTTATGGTTGTAATATTAAGAACAAGTGTCAAATGTCACATACTTTATTTTGTACATAGTCGGAGTCACAAGCCTAGTGACATACATTATATGTTCAGTAACTCACGCTAGTCGTGATTTTGTGTACTCGGTTAAGCAGTCACCCTGTGCGGGCCTTATAATCTGAGTCAATAACGTCACACTCTTAGTGATATTATAATCTAAGTCATGTTGAGAATCAGGTATTCGCCAACAAGGTGGGTTATACATAAGCAGTATCTTTAAGCACACATCTGCTTACTCTTTCATATTTTTATATCTGTAAAAGCATTTACATATTGAAGAATACACGTTATTGTAAGTATACAATAAATATTTGAGTTGTCCTGGTGTTTCTGTGAAACCTTTGGATTTTGAGTTGGGAATACTTTCGGAGAGCGGGTTTTTAACCCTTGTCTAGCGGGGTGTTTTGGGCTCATTTGGGCATATTCAGGCCCTCCTGCATGATAAATCAAGCATCTGCATGAAAAAAAAAAATTATTTAGCAAAAAACTAGGCGCTAAAAGCTTCAAAATGAGACCAGAACGAGCTACGTAGCACTCGTGGTTCTCTTGCAGTGATGCCACGAACATGGGAGTTTAGCATATATCGGTATATTTTTCCCAGCTATATTCACTACTGGCTACACTGCCGGCCTCTCGAGAACACAGGGAACATGAGTTAATGGGCGGCGGTAAGCCCTGGGAATCGGCTGTCTGGCCCGCTGTGCTCCCAGCCATTTGCACTCTATTTTAACCCTTTAAAAGCCTTAATAATGCTCCTAACTTGCTGCAAATTGGTGCACGACTTAAGTCGAGCGCCGCCAATAAGGGGTTAAGGATCATCAGTACGAATGTCCCCCTCCAGTCTTAGAATTCTGGCAGTTCGTAAATGACGAAGGGGCCACTATTAAATTATAGGTTTGATCCCCAAGGGGAAGAGAGAAAACCTAATATTTATGAGTGGCCCCGGAGTCATTGACGAGTTCGGCCCTCCCACCATCCCCTTCCCATTCGTTGATATTTTGAGAAGCCTTGATATATCATTGAAGGACGAAATGACGCGCGGGTCCCGACGTCGGGCTGCGCACACCAAGAATATCCACGATTGTTGGAAGCTGTTTTTGACAACTTTAGTGTATTATTATTAGTTTTTATTTTTGCTAAAAGTTTTTTCTTTAGTGGTACCCGATCATTATTGCGATTCCATAAGAGATTAAGTGTGCACTTATGATGCGGGCCCCATCAAGCTACCTGCGCGGGCATTTCAAATGTGCGAAACGCATGGAGTTTGAAAGGGTGCCTTCCTTTAACCCGCTGAGTGCCAGCCATTTTTGACGGTGTGCTTCTGCCAGTGCCAGAGTTTATTTTATTTTATTTTTTTTGTTTTGGCTAAATCTATCAAGTTGGGAGAGAAAGGAAGGATAATGGTAAAAAAAAAAAACACTCCCCTTGTCCATTTTCGCCAGAAATCAGGTCCCCGATGGTCCCGAAAGTAGCTGAAAAGACACTATAGACTACAGAGACTGTTATGGTATCGGAATGTATGGGTAGGAGGGTGGGTAGGTGGGGGGAAGGTAGAAGCGTAATTGACTCATGTTACAAATATGAAGCCGATTGGTGAGGTAGTTTCGCCATCACAGATTTTCCTTGTTTTCCTTATCTTCGTACGGATACGCTGGAAGTGGGTGGTGGGAGGCGGTTGGGGGTGTGGTGGGGGGAAGGCAGAAGGGTAAGGGACTTGTCACACAAATATGGAACCGATTGGTGCAGTTGTTTCGCCGCCACAGATTTTCCTTTTTTTTCCTTCTGAAGGGACTGACAGTCAGCGAGTGGGTGGGAGGAGGGATTTGGGTTTTTTGTGGTGGGTAGCCAAAAGGGTAAGGTACTATTGTGGACAAAAGTCCTGAGACACCTGCCTGCTAGAGAATCCCAAATTGTTTTGGTAACACTGTTACCCCCCCACCCCCATTCCTTCCCCGCTTATCCACCCTCTCTCAGCTAAGCCCCTCCTTCCCTCTCTATACTTCTTTCTTGTTTCACGTCTGCGAGCCCCTTCCCTTGATCACTTTCCACCACTATAACCAAGGTCAAGATACACAGTGTATTTTGACCTTGACTATAACCACACAATGACGATTATCTCCTTTCTTTCTTTTTAATGCTCCATCTCTCATCGACTCGTTGAATATGTATAAAGGTTTTCCGATTATTCTTCCATCTATTCGCTCTAAGTAAGCGAGAAATCATGACCTCTAACCTCCGTAACTCAAAATCGACGAGTAATCGAGCTAATATTTATACCAATGGGAAGAGTTAGTCAGGGAATTAATGTGGAAATATACAACCAATTTGCTCCAGTCCGTTTTGAGTTACAGAAGACAGGTCATGATGTTTCGCCTACTTACAGGAAATAGACTATAGCACGGCTTTCACACATATACTTCTGAACTCTTTCCCATATGATTATCATTATAATATGATGCAGTGCAGTTATTATTATTTGAAGTTATAGCTTATTTGTTGTTTACAAATATATGAACGTGCACTTAAATATAACATAATAATTGAAAGTACCGGTTATTACCGGTACTTTCAAAAATGACAACATAACCAATGTGACCTCATGTGATCATAATAACTAAGGTAGGTGATGGCGTGAGTGAAAACAAATGTGTATGAAATGCTAGTAAATATAGGAGTATATAGATGAAACAGATTATACTTGTCAATTTATTAATGTTATTTTATCTCTAATTATGTTAATACACTTGCGAGAATGTTTACATAACTTAAGCTACTTCACTCATGATCAATATATATATAAAAAAAATATATTATAATTTTATATTTTACATAAGAATACATAAACTTAAAAATAATAAACTTTCATGTATCATGTTCCTTAACATGAAGTTACAAAACAAATACAAATATAATATAAACATCTTCCTCGTAGTGAGTCCAGTAGCCTTCACGAAGGATAACCTCCTGTAGTCGGCTGGGCATGGAAGATACCAGGTTGTAGATGAGGTGTGGTTTACCTCGGAGCACCTCCCAGACCCGTTGAGTGTGCTGCAGAAGCTGCTGCCGGGTCCGTTCCATCTCGGGCTCCCAGCTGTTCACCATGTTGCCCCACACAGACTCAATGGGGTTTAAGTCTGGTGCCTTACTCGGCCAGTCCAGCAGCTCAACCTCAGCACGATGTTCTTCAAACCACGTTCGCACGATCCTGGCTGTGTGGACTGGACAACGGTCCTGGGTGAAAAGAAGTCAACATAAATATTGTAATGCTGGTAGGCTATCTTAAATTATACCAGGAAATGTTGCAATAACATTTAAATTCCTCCATCAACGAAGTTGGAAGGATGTTATATTTCTGCCTCCATTGGTTTGTTTGTCTATAAACAAGGCATCTCGCAATGTAAATAACTAACGTTTATGAAATATGGTGGGCACATTGATAATTATGCGGCAAGGAAGAAGTTTATTATTATCTACCAGGCAACCGGTACAGTGCATACCTCAGCCAGCAAAAGTGGAGGTATTCCCAGGACTTATTCGAAGTGTATATAATTCAAATACAAATAGGTAAATATTGTAGTCGGTACACTATCCAACCATAGTTATAGTTATCGATAATAGTTTAGCATTCACTTTTAATTTTGGAAATGTTTATGAAATGGGGTAGTTTCGTTCATGGCCACCTCTTCGAAGATCATGGAGTCCGGCAATATATAGATAGGTTTCATTATATAAGCTACCGTACGCCATCACCACTAAGGAAATCTTAGTAGTTAAATTACAGGACATGCAGAAATGTCAAATACAGTAATGTTACTATTTAAGTTATTTTTGTGTTGTTTGCTTAGTTATATTCTTTGTGTTTATATAAATTATGATTTATGTAATTAGTAATATCGATTCATACCTGTATAAACACTATTTTTTCAGGATATGGTACGGAGTATGCCCGTATTGTTGGGAGCTTCACCTCATCTAGGATTTCTATATACTGGTCAGCAGTAAATCGTCCATTGATCTCTACCAACTCCCTCATGCAGTTTAATACAATGTTAAATGATGAGTACAAAAACAATTAAGTAAACCGAAATCATGTTCCCTCAAAACATCTTATCTAGACAATGATAAATGTGTATGATACTCTATGTGAATGATTTTCAGATTCGTTTTGATGACACCAAAGCAATAAAACGTCCTGTTCTTGCACTCAACTAACAAGTGTCCGGTCGCTTACCAACAATCACGTTACTAATATGAACTAGGGTATATCTGTATATAACATAATGAACTAGGGTATATCTGTATATAACATAATGAACTAGGGTATATCTGTATATAACATAATGAACTAGGGTATATCTGTATATAACATAATGAACTAGGGTATATCTGTATATAACATAATGAACTAGGGTATATCTGTATATAACATAATGAACTAGGGTATATCTGTATATAACATAATGAACTAGGGTATATCTGTATATAACATAATGAGGAACCTAATATATCATACAATTTTATACAAATATATTGTATCACACGTCCCCACTACGAGAGTTTTGCTCGTACTGCAAAATAACAATAGCAATGGAGCCCTAAACATTATATATTGAAAATTGAATCCAGAATACACTTTCAACATGCGTCATGAACCTCAGTGGGTTAGACACGTAATAACAAATGGGTTGTTTTTAACCCGTTCAGTACCAGAGACGTCCTTTTAACTTTATTCTGGCTACTATTTAGATGATTTTATTCAGTTTAAGTAGAACTTCTAGTAATAATAAGTCTTTAATATATCTAAACCAACCCTTTTAATTGCCACAGATCCTTCCTAAGCTGCATAATATCGTCAAAATATAGCTAAAATAAATGATAGCACACGTCGCTGGTACTCAAACGGTTAAGGCAAAAGCACTTTTAGTGACGATCAATTTCCTGCATTAGATTTAGTATGCAAATTAAATTATATTTGTTGACGATATTATGATTCCCATCAATATATTATTCACCTTTATAATGCTGGTGATGCCATTTTCATTTAATTATGGTTCTCATTAGGTCATGTTATTCATTTTAGGACGAACTTCTATTCTACCAAGAATCTAAATAAACGATTGTAATACCACAGATGGTTCCTCAGCTGAATTTAGACATTTAAATATAAATTGAAGCCAACCAAAAATACATTACCCGCTCTGAAAGGTATAAGTAAATGTTGATATTACCTGTGGTGGATGCCAGCCGCATGGAATCGACGTCTGACTGTTCTGGCGGCAACATCAAGCTGGAGCCGTTCCTTAGTAGCCCGAGAGTTTGAGAATGGTTGTTCCCGAATGTCAGCTTGGATCCTTTGGTCTTCTTCTCTGGTCGTTTCTCGAGGCCGGCCTGATCTTGGGAGATCTTTTAAACTCCCAGTTGTCACCCACCGGATGCGCCAGCGCGAGACGGTGGACCTGCTGACCCCCATCATCCTGGCAGTAACACTCACTTTGACCAGCCTCACCCATACCAACCATCCTAGCGCGATGGGCTATAGTGTCGTGGTGGCGTCCATCCATCTTGCTGCTAGACTTGGATATGATGGCACGAAGTAGTGGAGGAATTATTTAAACCTCGGTATAATCAAGTTCTGCCGATCCCCTAACTGCACCCTCCACCCTCTACTCCCCTTATAATTCCAAAGCAGTTGTTCGGACAACAATTTTTCACCTCTCATTCATGGCCGCCAATTTGTCAGTAACGTTTAACCCTCTACTGACTTGGTGTTACACAGTTCATCTTATCAAGTGTTGATAAGACTTCATACAATGATATGGAGGTAACCATTAATGACAAGTGAGGCTAGACAATTTGTGATTATTAATATTATTGATACTATTTATTTAATAATGTTCATACATTATTGTTAGTTATTATTACTATTATGAATTTTATTATTATTGTTATTATTATTATTAGTAGTAGTAGTAGTAGTAGTATCAATATTATTATTATTATTTTTGTTTTATTATTATTACCTTTAGTCGTATTCTAATAAACGCAACCATATAATTATAATGTATATTCCTTCTGTATATTAAATACAATTGGACCATGGAACCAACTTTATGTGTGCGTCAATGACAATTTGTTTTCAAAATTCTATACACTTGAACAATGGAATATATGCTTACCCCAGATATTAGAATATATTATTTCCTTATAATTATGATCATAACTGATTTGAGATATGAGAATGCAAAAGTATATTTAAGTCTCAATTGTATCTAACTTAGATAACATAAATTGATTATAGTCTCCCATCATCAAAAGGATCAAAAGGTTTATATTGTGTTAGTTCATGTTCATATTTGCCATATTTTACAAACCTATGTAACGTAATACACATTTCACGATATGATATTGATCTATAGAAGTGAAATTTGGAATATATACAAAGCAATACAAAGATTCGATGGGTGTGAATACATAGGGAAAGAAAGGGTTATTTTGTGTTTTTCGTCCCGTGGTTCTACATAGTGGTGGAAAGTGATCAAGGGAAGGGGCTCGCAGATGTGAAACAAGAAAGAAGTATAGAGAGGGAAGGAGGGGCTTAGCTGAGAGAGGGTGGATAAGCGGGGAAGGAATGGGGGTGGGGGGGTAACAGTGTTACCAAAACAATTTGCGATTCTCTAGCAGGCAGGTGTCTCAGGACTTTTGTCCACAATAGTACATGTGGTAAAAATATGAAAGCCATAGGTGCAGTCGTTTCGCTGCTACGATTTTTTTTCGGCGAGGACGTATATATACGTCCCTGGCACTGGGCGTGACAACACCCTAGGACGTATATATACGTCCCTGGCACTCAGCGGGTTAAGGCAGTTCGTCAATGACTCCGGGGCCACTCATAAATATTAGGTTTTCTCTCTTCCCCTTGGGGATCAAACCTATAATTCAACACTAAACAGATCTAACCCATCCAAACCAACCATAACACAACCTAGAGTAATCGAAAATTACCTAACTTGGCATAAATGAGGTGCGCGGTTCATGACGCCATTGGCGCCAAATGAATAAAATACCTTTTGGGGGGTCCAGGTGGCATATTATTGACTTAGACCTAGTAAATTGCACTGTATTTTTGTGCCAGAGCATGTATTAAATTAATCAATAGCAAACAGTTGCAATAAATCGTCATTTGAGAGGGGAATCGTTGGGTAATGGGAAAATTTAGTTTTTCGCCTTTTTGTCAAAACTATGGTTTGTGTGTTACACTTTTCCCTATAACAAGTTTATTTGTGGTCCAATTTGAATAACTAAGATATCATTGGAAAGAGGAGTGAAATGCAACATATCTGTTTGGCGGATTTTTGATAAACCAATACAATTTTTGACAGGAGGCTAGCAACCTTTTGAAACTTAAAAAACAAAAACAAAAAATCTTGCGGAAAAACTCTAGCGTTTATCAAAAATCCGCCAAACAGATTTATTGCATTTTTCTCCCTCTGTCCAATGGTATCTTACTTATTAAAATTGAACCAAAAATAAACTTTTTTATAAGGATTAGAAAATTTGCAGAAATTGCGAAATCCGAGGTAGCGAAAAAACTATTGGTCTGATTGTATTCATTTTTGGATATGTTCCTAGAAGTGTTATCTATCACCTGTATAGAAATTAAAATGATCGGACCATTGTGAAGAACATGGCGGACGCTCCCCTTAACCCGTGGAGCCCCGGCTAGTTTTGTAATGTTTGTTCACCAGAACCCGGCCGGTTTTCAAAAAATTGTTTTATTCCAGAAACAATAGCGAATGGGTTAGGAATGAAGGAAAAACCACGAAAAACCGCTTAAAAAGCTTAAAGAATGGTCCTACAGAGCCCCCGAAAACGTATTTTACAAGAGTAAAAAATTGAAGGCAATTACCCCAATAAACCAGGTTATTGCGCGCTCACGCGCACGCACGTGGACTTTGAGAGTTTTCAACCATCGGCACGGTTCCATGGGATACGTACACAGTTCCCATACAAATCTGAGCCCTCTTGAGTGGCTACACCTGAGGTTACGGTCGGCGCAATTAGGGTGACGCGTCAGACGCGTCTCTGGGGCTGTGCGTTACATACATCGCCGACGCGTCAGACGCGTCGCTGGGGCTGTACGGGTTAAATATAGAAATGGGTCTCTGATGGCTGTTAACCTCTCCGCTGCATAGGTGGGGTATTGGCCACCCCTCCCTGTGCGGAGGTATTTAGACTGTTTCCTAAACTCAAATCGTCATCGTACCATAAATATCATTAATACTTATCCATATGCGCCTATTTTACGTTGATTATAAAGGTATTAACCTGTTACAACAATAATACAAGTGGAAACAGCGTTTGGATGGTCAAAATCGGCGATAAAGGCCGGGAGTTACATAACTTATGGCTGAGGCAGCCTGCCAGCCAGCCAGCCGTCACGACGGCTGGAGAGACACTGTTGCGTGGTAGTCTCTCTCACTCTTTTCCACGCTTGGTAACACAGATGACCACGCCCTGCTAGCAACTCGCTAATGTTAGCACGAAAATATACCTTAGAATAAGGGAATATCAGGGAGTAATATCAGGGAATATCAGGGAGAATAGGTGATAATTGAAGGGGGGGGGGGGAAGGGTGGAAGGAGAGGATGTGGAGGAGTGATATTTGGCATGGCCAAGGGGCAATAAAAAAATAAAAATATACTGGGCTGATTTAAATGGGTTTTTTTTAGGCCTTGGATTATATGAGAAGATTCGCAGCGCACCGGTAAAACTCTTATGATGAGATCCGCACTTGCCGGGTTAAGTGATTCTGAAATGTCACAAAGGAAAGTTGCTTCTGCTCAAATAAATATTCTAAATACTTAAAAATGAGAGCATCTGAGGGTATCCTTTGGTCCAACTCGATAATCAACAACGTAAACTTTTATTTAAAAGTACTTTTACGCAAAATGTGTATATCTTTATCCATATCCACAACGTAATATTTTATTTAAAAGTACTTTTAGGGAAAATGTGTATATCTTTTATGAATACCGGCCCTGAAGCCTTGGTGTCAGAACCCAGTGTCGCTCTTGGTCTTGAGTTTTCCCTATGAGTCGATTGTGATCCTCAAGACCTTGCTAACTTTTGCCTTGTGGACATTAAGAATGTCCGGTGGCATAACTTTTATGTAGATAGCGTCACCAACAAACTTATGAGTGGTTATGCGGAATCCACGAATTACAATATCAGTTTCATTGTTAACCCTCCAGCCTCGGCTATGTATTATATATATATTCCTCGAAATCCGGGTGTTTTGGCCGAAAAACGTCTAGGCTAGGCTACCGTATATTCGTTAATCAGACTGCTTCCCGCATTCCCGCGCATCCCCAAGCGTAGCTGTGTTATTTACCTGTAGAATGGCATTAAGTAGAGCTCTCTAAGTCAACTGGTTGAGCTGTGATGATGATTTCATTGGAGATAACTTTATGGCCAAAACAGCCACTTTACACCACTTTTCGATACTTAACAACAACATACAGGCACACACGAACAAGCGACGCTCTCCTTCTTGTGGCCGGAGATGCGGAGCGTCGGTCCAGCCGGCTGTTGTTTACATGCGTCGGACCGACGCCTCGCACACGAAGCTCACAGGCTTTCAACCACTGGGCGTTCAAGAGGCCATCCGGGTTCCTGTTACATGCTTTTTTATGGGCGTTCAAGAGCCCATCCGGGAACGGAGGGTTAATCTTCTACGTTGTGGATTATCGACTCAGGCCAACGGATACCCTCGGTTGCTCTCATTCTTAAGTAGTTGGAGTATTTAATTGAGCAAAAGCAACTTTCTGTTGTGACACTTGAATAATTTAACCCGGAAACGGCGAGAACACTCTTAACCTAACAAGTGCGCATGGGGGTAATTGAAAACGTCCCCCTGTGCTGACGTATTTGAGGTGTTTCCGTCACTAAAATATTCATTGTACCATTAATAGCATTAATAATTATCCATATGCGCCTATTATGGGTTGATTATAAAGGTATAACCTGAAACAACAATAAAACGAGTGAAAACAGCGTTTGGATGGTCAAAATCGGAGATATAGCCCGCGAGTTGTATAATGTATGGGTGAGGCAAACTGCTTTCCCGCCAATTTCCCCCAAGGCCACTGAGACACAGTCGATCGATACTCTCTCTCTCTCTCTTGCACTCGCTTGCCATCAGTGATGACAACACCCTGCTTGCAACTCGCTAATGTTAGCACGAAAATATACCTCAGAATAAGGGAATAATAGGGAAAATAGGTGATAACTGAAGGAGAGGAGGAAAGTGGGGAAGGAGGGGAGGTAGAGGACTGAGATTTTGCATGGCCCAGGGGCCAAAAAAAAAAAAAAAAATAAAAAAAATAAATAAAAAAAAAATAAAAAATTCGATGTCAAAAGTTGATTTTTTATTTTACTTACTCACAAGAGTCTTCCCGCAGTCCGCCGGGGGAACTCTTAAGAGTCTCCCCGCAGCTCCCGGGTTAAGAGGTTTTGGTGGGCAAGGGCGAGGAACCTCTTAACCTCTGAAGTGCGCACGGGGGTAATTGAAAACCTCCCCCTGTGCTGACGTATTTGAGGTGTTTCCGTCACTAAAATATTCATTGTACCATTAATAGCATTAATAATTATCCATATGCGCCTATTATGGGTTGATTATAAAGGTATTAACCTGAAACAACAATAAAACGAGTGAAAACAGCGTTTGGATGGTCAAAATCGGAGATATAGCCCGCGAGTTGTATAATGTATGGGTGAGGCAAGCTACCTTCCCGCCAATTTTCCCCAAGGCCACTGCGACACAGTCGATCGATACTCTCTCTCTCTCTCTTGCACTCGATTGCCATCAGTGATGACAACACCCTGCTTGCAACTCGCTAATGTTAGCACGAAAATATACCTCAGAATAAGGGAATAATAGGGAAAATAGGTGATAACTGAGGGATAGGAGGAAAGTGGGGAAGGAGGGGAGGTAGAGGACTGAGATTTTGCATGGCCCAGGGGCCAAACAAAAATAAAAAAATAAAAAAATAAAAATATATTTTTTTTTTTTTTCGATGTCAAAAGTTGATTTTTAATTTTACTTACTCAGGAGAGTCTTCCCGCAGTCCGCCGGGGGAACTCTTAAGAGTCTCCCCGCAGCTCCCGGGTTAAGAGGTAAGGCCTAAAAAAAAACTTTTTAAAAGACCCCAGTAGCACTTAAAACAAGTGAAATGGTGATTAAGTGAGATAATTCCCCTCCATACCTTCTATCACTCCTCCACATCTGTCAAAATCCCCTCCTTCCCTCCTATCGTGGATTCACGATAGTTAGTGGTATAACATACGTTTTCTATGTATCCTACCCTATATACAGTATGTAACAGTACAGTATGTACAGTATGTAAGTATGTAAGCTTGACAGTATGTATATAAGCTTAATAAGTTAAATAAGGCCTATTATACGAAAGTATAGTATTTAAGAGTCTTTAGGAATGAATATATGGCGATTATCATATAACCATATCTTAATGCTAAAAATGTGGTACGATATTTACCGCTAGACATTCGCTACAGACTTAGCAGTATCCGCTAGATTAGTAGCACAAGCGATGATGTGTCTAGCGAGACGGCGCCGCGTCAGAGCACATTTAGACATCGTCCAAGCAACACCTCCATCCCGACGGACTGGAGAGAGGCGAACATAACAGCTATATTTAAGAAGGTAAAGAGAAATGACCCAGGAAATTATAGACCAGTCAGTTTGACAAGTGTTGTGTGTAAACGAATGGAAATGGTAATTAGAGAAGGAATAATGGAGCATATGAAATCAAACCAACTTTTCAGTGGGAGACAGTTCGGATTCTTGCCGGGGAGGTTGACGGTACTACAGCTAATTAAGGTGGTAGATGATTGGATGCAAATTCTGGAGGATGGTGATGTTATAGACGTGGTATATTACGATTTTATGAAGGCCTTCGATAAGGTCCCACATAAAAGGTTAATCGAGAAAGTTAGAAGCTATAGTATAGGGGAGAAATGTGTGAAATGGGTAGAAGCCTTCCTGAAAGATCGGAGACAGAGGGTACTGGTGAATGGAATAGGCTCAGGGTGGAGGGAAATTACAAGTAGGGTACCTCAGGGATCTGTCTTGGGACCACTACTGTTCGTTATATTTATCAACGACTTACCTGAAGTTATAACTAATGGAAGTGAGATATACCTGTATGCGGATGACACTAAGCTGTATAGAAAAGTAAGGAGTAAGGAAGATGTGGGTTTGCTTCAAGGACAAGTGGAGGGCATGAAGGGATGGTCTGAACATTGGTTAATGCCTTTTCATCCAAAAAAATGCAAGTACATGCGGATTGGGACAAGCAAGATAGACAAGGTAGGATACAGTATGTATGAAGCGATGGAGGAAGTGAATGCAGAAAAGGATATAGGAGTAGTGATAGACAATAAGTTAAATTTCTCAGAACATTTAGCGGAAAAGATAAGCAAAGCCAATAGAATTGTAGGGCTGATAAGGAGGACATTTGTGTCACTTGACGAAGAAATCTTCAGGAATCTCTATACAGCGCTGGTTAGGCCGCACCTGGAATATGCGAACCAGGTGTGGGCTCCATATATGGTAAAGGATATAGCAACAGTGGAGAAAGTGCAGAGGAGAGCTAGCAAGCTAGTACCAACGTTGAAGAACGCGGGCTATGAGCAGAGGTTGAGGACACTGGGGCTTCCGACACTGGCATATAGGAGAAAGAGGGGATATGATAGAGACTTTTAAGATATGTCAGGAAAGTATGATGAGGATGAGTGTGAAGGTATCTTCTTGATGCGGGAGGGAACAAGAACGAGAGGACACTAAGAAAATTTACAAAGAAAGAAATAGGCTTGAAAAGGCAAAGAACTCATTTTGTGATAGAGTGGTAAATGAGTGGAACGCACTGCCCCAGTATGTAGTCGATTCCGAATCAATTAGGAAGTTTGAAAGTAATCTTGATAAAGCATGGGGAAGACAAGATTTGAAGTTTGATTATAAAGCAAAAATACAGAATAGTAAAAATTTTGCGTCTGCTGCCGCCGCCGCCAACACCGTGAACGACCGCAGTACTGCAAGTACTGGCACTGAGCTGGATACACAGGCCTAGTTTGCCTTTTTCCAGAGGATCTACTGTAAGAAACTGTAAGAATTCTTAAGTTCGCTGCGACCCTCGTTCCGGTTTCATCACGCTCTCATCATTATAACTTCATCCAACTGACTGACAACCGACAAGCTGAGCCATTATCATGATTTAATCTCTTCATTATTTAGCCTATTCCCTTTTTTGTTAAGGTGCGCCCACATGGCCCCTTTGATGTAAACAACCAATAGTGTTCGAGAAGTAGCCATTTGCCTATCATCCATCAATACTTCTACATTACCTAACTACAACCTTTCTATGGTGATTTAATAGTGAGTTACACTCATTTACATTTTATATGAGCGGACCTTTTCAGTCTAGGTAGAGTAAACTCAACTTCTTTAAATCCGCCATATTGGTGCCCAGACCCCGGGAACTTTGACCCACAGTTTAAATTTCCTATAGTTAGTTAGGTATTATGAGCAAGGGCAATGTTGTGGGAGGTTGCAGATTGAAGGATCCTGGGGGAGTAGGTCTTGGGTTTAACCCGAAGCAGGTGGTAGTGGCCGAAGTAGACCGCATTGCAGTATTCGGGCACTCCTACGTGACCCGTCTGAGCGCAGCAGACTAGGGCCCTGTGGATTACAGGGGAGCGAGCTGGGATCGGCAGTTCAAATTCCGATACTTTGGGGTGCCAGGGGCTAGCATCAATAGTCTTAAATCCTCCGATGAGTGGGGTAGGCTGGTACTATACCGGCCTCTATGCACCTATTTGCTCATCGGGGGCAACAACATAGCCCCCGACACCGATCATCGTGCTCTAGCTGTAGCCTTGGGGGACCTGGCTCTGGCTGTGGAGAGGGAAATGGGAGGCAAATGTATTCTGCTTTCCCTGGAATACCGCTTTAGGGTGAGGGGCATGACAGTGGCGCAGTACAACCGGATCAGAAATTCGGTTAATAGAACCCTGCGTTCAAGGCTGGACGTTACACGCCACCGTTTTTTGTCTGTCTCCTCTAAGCCGCAGGATCTAGATCTAGATGGTGTACATTTAGACCTGGATACAAATAAGATCCTGCAAGAAAAGATCACAGGCATGACCAAACGTTGGCTAGAGCGTGATGCCGGGGTAGTAAGCCTGCGACTCCCGAAATCCTGCTTTCCGCCCATCATCTTCCCCCAGTAAATTATCCTCTTTCTTTCTTTTTGTTTCCTTTATTTTTTGTTTACCCTGTATTTGTTTCCCTAATTTCATTATTATTTACTATTTTTGACTTAAGACTGACCTGCGACCATCACATATTTCCTTCATTGTTTCGTTGTTTCATCATTGTCATATCTCAACCTCTCCTGGTGCTGTGTAAGGTAAGCTGTTTAAATAATCATTACTACCCTTTAATCTAATGACATTAGTCTGCGAAGGGTAGGCTAATGCAAATACAGTATTGCATATGAGGACTAAAAGCGTAAGTTCATGTGACAATTAACAAAGGGTTGTGCTTATGTTTCACGATTGCGGTTTAAGATAGAGGTCCATATTGGCTAATGAAGGGTTAAACTAATTCGTATACATTATTTAATGGCTAGTAAATCAGAAGATAAACCAGCTAAAACTATGTCTATCACAGTTTTGAAGAACCAGAGAGCTTTGAGGGGTGTCATTACTAGGCTAACGTCCGATTTGGAAGACTTTATAGCTAGTGCAACTCCTGAACAGCTAGAAGCCAGGTTAGAGTACCTATGATCGTATAGTTACCCTGAGTGAAAGTATTGTATCGGAGTTAGAAGGTGAGTCAGAAATTCATGTGGAGTACGAGTAGCGCGCTGTTCATGATGTTGCCAATTTAGAGGCAATACATTTACTGCGAAGGGCGGTAAAGAAAACCGAAATAACCCCGACTAGCAACGCTGCCAATCGTACAGATCCCCGCCGTGAAGTAAACTTACCCAAATTGAACTTACCAATATTCAGGGGAAACTTGACCGAGTGGTTGGCATTTTGGGACGTTTTTAAATCAACCGTGCATGATTCAACACTTGACGATGTACGAAAGTTCCACTATCTTAACACCTTACGAGCGGCCTAGGCGGTAATTTATATGTACTGCCCAGCGGGGTGTTTTTACCCTAAATAGGGTTGTTTACGTGATCATTTTCATGCCTAAATAAGACCCAGAGTGTAAAACAAGTATCTATCCCTGAAAGGGCATAAACAGAGCTTTCCAATGACACCCAACCATCCTTGTACGACCGCTGGTTTTCTTGCAATGATCGCGCAACACGAGTGCAAAAACCATGTAATTAGGTAGTTTCCCTACAAAATTCCCTGTGTAGCGAGTGCGTGAGGGTGGGGGAGGGTGGAATTCATGTCAGTAGGTCCGCCGCGGTGGTCTGGAGCAGTCATACGCTTGCTACTCTCCTCCCACCACTTATCTCTCTCTCTCAGCAACATTACGTGGTGAAAATGGCACACGACATAAGTTGTGAACCGCCACTTAGTCCAAATTTCTTTCACACGACATAAGTTGCGCGCCGCCAATAAAGGGTTAAAGGCCAACTTGAGGATGAAGCCTTGCATTTGGTAGAAAGTTTTCCCATCATAGGTGAAAATTATGATAGCGTTGTAGAGTTATTACAGGCGACGTATGGAGACACTGACCAGCTCAAGGTAGCCCACGTGAACGCCCTGTTGAACCTAGCACAGCCACAGGGGAGGTGTGGCAGAGTGGTCTTGCCACTGGACTGGTAATCCAATGGACCCGGGTTCGAATCCCAATATGTCAATGGGAAGATATTATTGGGATGGAATTTGTGCTGTACCTAGTATCAGTGCATTACCACAGCACACCGAAATGCCAAATAAATACCCTCATTGTTCCCTGATTGAATAGCATTGTATGAATATTCCCATATTCACAAATATGCTACAGGGGGGCAATGCCTAGTGAGTTAATTGCTCAATAGGTGGCGTTCTGAGAGTGAGGGTCCGAGCCTGGGGGATGAGACTGTGAAGCACAGAGGCGAAGCAGCTTCAGAGGTGGAATTGCTTCGAGCCGTGAAGTTTCGCATGTCTCACTCCCTAGACTGGAGCAAGACCTCACGGGCCTCACCGTGTTCAGCGGTAGAGTGTAAAGGCTATCAGCCTATGCCCGAGAGGGAGTAGTTGGAAAAAAAAAAAAAAAAAAAAAAAAAAAAAAAAAAAAAAGGTACAGGGTCGATGAATTGACAAAGTTCAGGGCAGACATGGAGTGTCACACAAGGTCATTAGATGCATTGGGTGTAACCTCACAAGAAATGCTAGTCAAAATATTAAGACAGAAATTACCTCTAGCTATTCTAGATAAAGTTTTACCTTTTATTTGGAGGAGTTCAAAGCGTCATTTAGCAAGGAGATTAGCAACATACAATTGAACAATGGTAGGACGGTGGGTGGGTCAGAAGGGGCAACAACAAGGGGTTCAATTAATATGATGGTAGGATCTAAAGGGAAGGTCAAAGAGTCATGCAAGAAACCACAAATATGTAGGCTATGCAACAATCCCAAGCATAAATGGCTAAGCTGTACCAAATATCAAACTAATGAAGCCAAATTAGCTCAAGCAAGGAAGCTAAAATTGTGCAAAGGTTGTTTAAGTAAGGACCATGGTATGCAGGGTAAGTGTACTGCTTCCTATTTAAGGCCCTGTCGCAACTGTGAGGGCCATCACTTTGACAAATTGTGCCCCACAGGTAGTCTAGTTAACCCGGGAACTGCGGGAAGACTCTTTAGAGTTCGGCCGGCGGACTGCGGGAAGACTCTCTGGAGTAAGTAAAACTAAAAATCAACTTTTTACATCGAATTTTTTTTTTTTTTTTTTTTTTTTTTTTTTTTTTTTTTTTTTTTGGGGCCCCTGGGCCATGCAAAATCTCAGTCCTCTACCTCCCCTCCTTCCCCACTTTCCTCCTATTCCTCAGTTATCACCTATTTTCCCTATTATTCCCTTATTCTGAGGTATATTTTCGTGCTAACATTAGCGAGTTGCAAGCAGGGTGTTGTCATCACTGATGGCCATCGAGTGCAAGAGAGAGAGAGAGAGTATCGATCGACTGTGTCTCAGTGGCCTTGGGGGAAATTGGCGGGAAAGGAGTTTGCCTCACCCATAGATTATACAACTCGCGGGCTATATCTCCGATTTTGACCATCCAAACGCTGTTTTCACTCGTTTTATTGTTGTTTCAGGTTAATACCTTTATAATCAACCCATAATAGGCGCATATGGATAATTATTAATGCTATTAATGGTACAATGAATATTTTAGTGACGAAAAACCTCAAATACGTCAGCACAGGGGGAGGTTTTCATTTACCCCCGTGCGCACTTCAGAGGTTAAGGAGGAAAAGGAAGGGGGTACTGCAACACTGATGCTAGGCAGTTGGAAAGACACCACCATTTTACCCACAATCAAGATACCCATAGAGGGTTATGGCAGGACACAAGTCTGTCGGCTATAAAGAGGTCGGTGCTGGACGGTTTAAAACGCCGTGTAGTAGGTAGTGAGACCCTTAGGTTGCAAGGTTTCACAGGAGTGACCGACAGTAAAGACTACAAAGTTTTTGAAGTTGCCTACATCTACCGTAAAAAGAAACACTTCTTACAGTGTGTAGTGGTAGATGAACTCCCAGACTATCAATCTGTAGGAATTCACAAGGTAGAGCATGCACTTCGTAGGAAAGGTATTTACCTGTCTGATCCCGTAGGTGACTTGAAGGAGGTGCACATACTGTTAGGAGCAGATTATTATTATGATGTAGTACACCCTGGATTTAAAAGAGAGAGTGGAGTGATCTTGATCCCCACTAAGTTTGGCTACTGCATGAGCGGTACAGTCCAAACTACCCAGTCAAATGTTCTGGTTGACATGGTATCCGTGTTGAGGATGAGCACGACCGCAGCAGAAGAGCTCATTAAAGATGAGACTCACATTGATGACCCAAAGTTAGCTGCCGAGTTCGATCTAGAAAGACTGTGGAAACTCGACCACATAGGGATTAAACCTGTGGAGAATGACTATGAATCGAAAATTGCGATAGAGAAGTTCTCGGAATCTGTGCGTTACTTGGCCACAGAAAAACAATACGAGGTTAGTCTACCCTGGAAACATGAGAATATCAGTTTGCCCACAAATTTTGGCTTAGCGTTGGGTAGGTTGCGCGCCGTGCAGCGGAAACTAGCCCACCAACCAAGCACCTACAAGGCTTATGACAAGGTTTTTAAAAATGATCTCAACCGAGGGTTTATTGAGATCGTCGATGTCAATGAACCAGGGAATATCAGGAAAATCCATTTCCTCGCACATCATGGGGTAAAAAAGGGCAGTGTTACCACTCCCATCCGAGTGGTGTATGACTGCTCAGTGCTCAGCCCACCTAGGCCACAGTCCCAGTCTAAATAATTGTTTACTAACCGGCCCTTCAATGTTGTCGGACCTATCGCAGCAATTACTGCGTTTAGGCTGGGGCATTACGTATTCACCAGCGACATAGAGAAGGCCTTCTTGATGGTGAAACTGCAGAAGGGGGATAGAGACGTCACCCGGTTCCTATGGTTCAAGGACATCGACGACCCAGAGAGTCCCATAGTGACCTATCGGTTTAAGGTAGTCTTGTTTGGCGCTACTTGTTTACAATTTTTATTAAACGCGACCATTAAAAAACATCTTGATGATTCTGAAGAAAACATGACTGAACTCACTCGCGGATTGTACATAGACAATTTGCAGGGGTCTAGTGATAGTGAAAAGGAACTAGTCGCAAACTATAGGCAGGCTAGTAGGTTATTCACTGAGGCCTATCTGTTTCTCCGTGAGTGGGTTTCAAATTCTGTGTTGCTTCGGGATACTCTTTTCATTGATGGGGTAGCTTCTGATAACCAAGAATATGCCAGAATCTTGGGGATGATATGGCAACCAGGGAAGGACACACTTATGTACCTGAACAAAGATTACACTAAACAGACAGGGACGCACACAAAACGTAGTCTGTTGAGTAAGGTCGCGCAATTTTTTATCCTTTGGGTTTAGCATTACCTGTCACCATCAGAGCTAGGATTCTAATACAAGAAATATGGAGACGCAACGTGGGGTGGGACGAAAATTTACCCGATGATCTTGTTGAACAGGGTAGGTCCTTACTAGAAGATTATAACACCCTATGTACAATAGAGTTACCGCGCCAAGTGGCGGCATTTGGACCTGTGTCTTTACATGAATTCTGTGATGCAAGTGCCACAGCATATGGAGTAGCTATATATTGTGTTACCTCGTTTGGGATTCATTTACTCACCGCCCGGGCTAAGGTTGCACCGGTAAAGGGGGTCACAATTCCCAAATTGGAACTAACTGCCATGCTGCTATTGGGGCATTTGATTAACCATGTACGCACTTCATACAATAAGGAACTGCAACTAAGGGCGGTGCACGTATGGTGCGATAGCCAAATTGCACTAAACTGGGTGCATAGTCAAAGGACATTGCCCGTCTATGTGTGCAATAGGGTGGATGAAATACGATCCCTGCTACCAAACGCCATCTATCATTACAGTATGTACCAACCAAGGGAAACCCCAGTGACTTGATAAGTAGGGGAGTAATGACGTCCAAATTGATTAAGTCCGACCTGTGGTGGCAAGGCCCAAAATGGCTGCTCCACGAAGGGGATTGGGCTGTCTGGAATGCCGAGGTTGAGGTAGCTTTGCCTTTAGAAACGGTGACAGCCGTCATTCAACCGACATCAACACCGAGTCCAGAGTTAGAGTGGGTAAGGATCGGTGGGTACAATAAGTTAGTCAGGGTCGTAGCTTGGGTGTTGCGTTACATCACCAATATAAAGGCTAAGCTACAAGGACGACTCTGCAATCTTGGTCAAAGCTTAAATGCAGAAGAAATAAAAGCAGCCGAGATAACACTAATTAGATGGGTTCAAAGGGAATCCTTCAGTCAGGAATTGGAGTCCATAAGAATTTCTGGTAAGAATTAAATGCCTAACATTGTGCGTCAACTAAGGCTACACCTGAAGAATGACAATTAGATGTGAGGGACGTCTAAAGTGGTCAAGTGTAGACGACTGTGCCAATAATCCCATCTTGATGCCAGCAACACACCATGTCACCGATCTACTGGTACAACGCACACACGAGGAAGTAATGCACTACGGGGTCCACCGCATTATTTCTAAATTGCGTCTCGACTGGTGGATACCCAGAGTTCGACAGGTAGTTCGACGAGTAGTCAAAAGGTGTGTGGTGTGCCGTAGACTAAAAGGAAGACCATTTACGATTGGACCTGCTCCACCCTTGCCAGAGTGCCGCTTTAATCATCTAGAACCTTTCAGAGTTACAGTATTAGACTATACCGGCGCACTGAGAACTAGGGAACTGGACAAGGTTTATGTTTTGCTATTAACTTGTGCCACTTCATGTGCGATACATTTATAACTCTGTGACAATATGTCTTGTGAAGAGTTTATGCTGGCATTCAGGAGATTTTGTACACGTCGTTCCTTCCCTCATTTGATTCTTAGCGACAATGCTCCCACTTTTCTTCAAGCTTCCAGGTACTTGAAAGATATTAGCGACGATCCAACAGTTGTTGCTTACTTACATACATACATACATAAAATTTTAAGACTGAGTGTGCCACACATACGTGCAGTTTCTGTCTCTTGTCCTAATGGCGGCGTTCCAGGCAACCCTGTTAAGGGCTGCTTCACTTGTCAAGTTCTTGGATTTGAGATCGGCACGTATAGTCCGATCCAAGGTCTTCCTCGGTCCACCCCTTGGTGCAACTCCCTCCACAATCACAGACCTGCATTTTTTCACCCAACTTTGTTCATCCATTCTCTCCACATGTCCATACCATCCCAGTCTACTTGTACGCATCACCTCGCTAATACTCTTTATTCCTAAATGTCTCCTCAGCTTTGTTATTCTATTGTTATTGTTATTCTATCCTGTAGCCTGGCCCCACACATCCATCTCACCATTCTCATCTCATTACGTTCCATTCTGTTGACATCCTCTACTTTAACGGCCCATGTTTCTGAGGCATATTGTACGTCATTGCGCTTCTAACACAGGAGGCATACACCTTTCCCTTCAGGGGGAGAGGCATTCTTTTCATTGTCAGGATTGGCAGCAGTTCTCTGAACTTCCCCCAGCCACACCTAATTCTAGCAACAGTGGCAGCCTCGGCCCCACCACCGGCAGAGATGGTATCTCCTAGGTAACAAAACTTGTTCACCAACTCCAATGACTCATTTCCAAAATTCACAGCCACAGGATCATCACATAACACAAGCTCGCCTTTGCACACTACTCACTCAAATTTCTCTATTTCTGACTTAGACTTCGGCAGGGATCCCTTTATTCTACTACAGCGCTTACTCTCATGGTGTACCCAACATCGACAGATGCTACATTGAATTGAGTTAACGCCCACACCCTTTCCACACACCGCACATGGGTATGCACCGCTCTTTTTCACATTGCCTCGTCTCAATCTACAATGCATAACCTTGGTTTTGTTAATATTGACTCTTAAACCCTTGCTCGCCATGCCCTCTCTCCATTCTCTGAATTTGGCCTCAGCATCTTGCATACTGTCAGCTATTAGGACTAAATCGTCTGCATAAAACAGTTCCAACGGGAGTCCGCCTCTAAAAACTCTAGACAGTGCCTCCAAGACCATAATAAAGAGGAGGGGGCCTAACACTGAACCCTGATGGACTCCAACACAGACTGCGAACTCATCACTCAGTACACCCTTCACCCTCAACGCACTTCGCGAATCCTCATACATCTTCATTATGACACGCACCGGCCACTCTTCCTCATAGCCCACTGCACAACATCTCTCGGCACCCTATCAAAGGCCTTCTCCAGGTCTACAAACACAAAGTAAAGATCCCTGCCTTTTAGTAAGTATCTTTCCTGTATCTGCCTGACTATGAAGATAGCATCGGTTGTACCTGTCCTGGCATAAAACCAAACTGCATATCATCAATAGAGTTGCTTTGCCTGATCAAACCCTCAAAGACTCTCTCACAGACCTTCATGATTTGGTCAAGCATTTTCAGGCCCCTATAATTTCCTCTTATCTAGCGCATCCCCTTTTCCTTTGTATATATTTACTATTACACTTTTGAGCCAATCCTCTGGGATTTTCTCATCTTTAATAATGGTGTTTATCAACTCAGTGACTAAATTGACACCAGTCTCGCCTGAGGCTTTTATCATCTCAGTGACAATGTCAGAGCAACCTGGAGCTTTACCGTCCTTCATTTTATTGATTGCGTCGCTCACTACAGCTGGTGATATCAAAGGAGGGGGTCCAGATATTGGTTTTTCGATACTAAGCTGTTCCTTATCCCATTCAAACTCTACATTTAGCAATCGTTCATAGTGTGCCTTCCATGCTTCTCTGATTTCATTTTCTGCATATACAATCTTCCCATTATCGTTTCTAACACACTGTTCACCTATAATATCCCTACTGTCATTTTTAACTCGCCTAGCTAGGTTGAAGATCCCATTGGGATTGTCAGTGTTACACACTTGTTCGAGGACCAGGTACTTGGGAGTGCGGAAGTGCGAATGGAAATTTATACCAGTCAAAGCGCCGTGGTTTGGTGGAATGTGGGAACGGTGTGTAGGCATCGTGAAGTCAGGCCTGCGGGCAGTTGCTGGACGCGCCTTGTTAAAGAGGAGCGAACTAGTAACTGTGCTCACTAAAGTCGAGGCGGTTGTTAATGATCGTCCTCTCACCTATGTATATACCGACCTGCAAGAACCTCTGCCACTAACACCAGCGCATTTGCTCTATGGCAAGCCATTGACTGCATTTCCTACTGATTTGCAGTCTCAGGCAGAATTAGAGGACCCTTCAATGTTCACAGAAGCTTCGGTGTCATGACGGTACCAATATATTTCTAGGGTTATTGGTGATTTTAAAAAGAGATGGGTAAATGAATACTTATTGGCACTGCGTGAGAGGACATCTAAGATTGCTGGTCAACCATCAGCACCCTCTGTAGGCGAGATAGTGTTCATTCATGATGAAAATCCTAGATTGTATTGGTAGTTGGGCCGTGTAGTGGAGGTGTACGAGGGCGAAGGCTCAGTAGGGCGAGTAGCGCTGCTCAAGACAGATACTGGGACTACAGTTCGTCCGGTCGCACGACTGTCCGCTATGGAGCTTGGCTCTTCTACACATGAAGAAGCTCCAGCTGATGCTGGATCCGAGGAGGCTAGGTTAGTCGATCCACCACAACCTATTGGGGATCCGCCTCGGATCGGGACTAGACCCAGACGCGCAGCCCGTGGTGCCATTGATATGTGGCAACACAAGATTGCTTCTGGGCAACTCTAGATATAAGGTGGGGTTCAGGTATTGTGTTGGGGGATGGAGTGTATCGTGGATTCACGATAGTTAGTGGTATAACATACGTTTTTTATGTATAATACCCTATATACAGTATATAAGCTTGACAGTATGTATATAAGTTTAATAAGTTAAATAAGGCCTATTATACGAAAGTATAGTATTTAAGAGTCTTTAGGAATGAATATCTATATTTTATTAATTTCACCACAACACCAAACACCCCCGATGAAATCAATTAAAGTATATATGTGATCCACCGGGATTCGAACCTGGGTTATCACACACAGATTTTTGCCACCGTAACCATTACACCACCAGGACGGTTAATGGTTTATGCACAAGCCTACGACTTATTATCCATTCTCGAATACTGGATATTAATCTAATCATGTTCATATTCCTAACCGTGCTATGGTAGGCCTAATGTTTAAGTGAGAGGAAGGAATATTCATGGGGCACAGATCATATAGACCGGCCTCGCTATGAAATATCCCTGAACCTACTGATAATCTATATTTTATTAATTTCACCACAACACCAAACACCCCCAATGAAATCAATTAAAGTACAGTATATATGTGATCCACCGGGATTCGAACCTGGGTTATCACACGCAGATTTTTTTCACCTTAACCATTACACCACCAGGACGGTTAAAGGTTTATGCACACGCCTACAACTTATTATCCATTCTCGAACACTGGATATTAATCTAATCATGTTCATATTCCCAACCGCACTATGGTAGGCCTAATGTTTAAGTGAGAGGAAGGAATATTCATGGGACACAGATCATATAGACCGGCCTCGCTACAAAATATCCCTGAACCTACTGAAAATCTATATTTTATTAATTTCACCACAACACAACATTCGCTACAGACTTAGCAGTATCCGCTAGATTAGTAGCACAGGCGATGATGTGTCTAGCGAGACGCCGCCGCGTCAGAGCACATTTAGACATCGTCCAAGCAACACCTCCACTCTTAAGTTCGCCGCGACCCTCGTTCCGGTTTCATCACGCTCTCATCATTATAATTTCATCCAACTGACTGACAACCGACAAGCTAAGCCATTATCATGATTAAATCTCTTCATTATTTAGCCTATTCCCTTTTTTGTTAAGGTGCGCCCACATGGCCCCTTCGATGTAAACAACCAATAGTGTTCGAGAAGTAGCCATTTGCCTACCATCCATCAATACTTCTACATTACCTAACTACAACCTTTCAATGGTGATTTAATAGTGAGTTACACTCCGGTATTGTTATTCATTTACATTTTATATTAGTGGACCTTTTCAGTCTAGGTTTTTACCTATACAAACTGAACCAAATGAAGGAGCCAATGCAAGGGAAAACCCATGGACTATGGTCAAATGGGTGAATGGCAAGCCTCGCTACTCTAGGGAAGGCGAGCAGGTTCACCCTAGACCGAGAAACCAGCTAGGAATTAAAGGTAGGGGCAAGGATACTGGCCTTAATACCATCAAAAGGCCCCGACTAGCTAGGGTGTTTGCCACAGGATTCAACCCTAGTGTTACTGCTGAGAATCTCAAGATATACTTGGCTGATAATCTACATATAAATATAGAGGTAAGACAGCTGACCACCCTCTCCAGGTCCACTACCTGTGCCTCCTTTTGTATAACTAGTGAATGTCCAGATCCAGATGTTTTCATGAATCCTGACCTGTGGCCAGAAGATGCATATGTCAACTGGTACAGAGAACCAAGACAATATCCCAATGAAGACAGTGCAGAGGCTTCTGGGACTTGGAGGCATCGCACACCACTATCCAACTCGCAGTAATGGAGGAGATACCAACAACAGCAGCAAGTATAAAAGTAACTTCATACAATTGCAGAGGACTCCCCAAAACAAAGAGCAATCTCCTGTTGCGACCTGACATCGTATCTACATTAAGGACCAGTGACATAGTCTGCCTTCAGGAAACCTGGTACACAAAACAGGACTTAGGTAATTTGAACATATTAGATAAAGATTTCCATGGGTACGGGGTCTCCACTACAGACACACGTGATGGTATTGTGGCAGGTCACCCCCCAGGGGGAGTTGCAATAATGTGGAGATCGTGCCTAGATAGTGTAATTAAAACCATTGAGACAAATTTAAGCTGGTGTGCGGGAATACAGCTGGAAGTGGGACACAGAAAATTTGCAATATTTTGTGTCTACTTACCGTATCAGTGTGCAGAAAATGAAGAACTTTATTTGGAAAAGTTAGGGGAGCTTGGTGGCCTAATTTCTGAATTAGAGATAACGTGTTACTCAGTGGTAGGTGATTGGAATGCTACCCCTCACGAGTTGGGTGGTTCCATGTTTGCTAAACATATGTTAAGGATTTGTGATGAGCAAGGTTTAATTTTGTCCTCCAAAAACCTGCTTCCAGAAAATAGCTATACATATGTTAGTGAAGCATGGGAGACCAGGTCATGGCTTGATCATGCAATCTCTAGCTCTGACTTTCATGACTCTATCTCAGAAATGGCCATAAGATACGACATTACGGATGACGACCACATACCTATAGAATTAACAATCCAAATTAATAAGGCACCGGAAATAACAGAAACTAGCAATAGCATCAAGGCAAAAGTTCCATGGAATGTAATCTCAAATGAAGAGTGCCAAATGTACTGTGATAAAACCAAAGACTTATTAAATAGGGTGCAATATGATGGTAATGGTGTAGCACAATGCAGGGATCCAAAATGTAGTGATGCACAACACAGAAAGGACATTATTAAATTTTACAATAGTATAATAGATTCTTTATCAAAAGCGGGGGAAAGTATTTTTAATAGCCATAAATATAAGTCCTCATTCAATAAGCCAGGTTGGCAAGACTATGTGGCTGACCTGTATCAGGCCTCCAGAGATGCTAGGTCTCATTGGCTTGAAGTAGGTCAGCCCAGACAAGGGCCTATATTTGAACTTCACAAAAGAGCAAAGGCTAGGACCAAATATGCCATTAGATTTATTAAGCAAAATGAAAACCAATTAAGGAAGGAAGCCCTTGCAAAGAGTCTGGCAGAAAAGGATACTAACTGTTTTTGGAAGGACATCAGATCCATGCAAAATTGTAACACACCATTACCTGTCAGTGTTGAGGGGGTTACGGGTGAAGAGAACATTGCTGACTTATGGAAAACTTATTTTAAGGAACTACTTAACAGTGTAAACCAAAGGTCTACTAATGGTGCAATTCAATATGTGAAAGATAGTAATTATGAAAACATTAAAGTGACTGAAAGTGATCTTGAGAATGCCATAAGAAAACTTAACCTAAACAAAGCTTGTGGGCTGGATGGTATATATGCAGAACATCTTAAATATGCAGATAAGTTGTTAATAGATAAACTTAGTTCTTGCATCACCAGTCTATTTACGCATGGTGTCCTGCCGGAGTCTATGATATCCGTAATACTTGTTCCTGTCATTAAAGATAAATCAGGTAAAATTACAGCTAAAGACAACTACCGCCCAGTAGCACTTGCTAGTGTGGTGAGTAAGGTAGTTGAAATTATATTGCTAGAAAGAATGTCTGCATATATTGTCACCAGCAGCAATCAGTTTGGCTTTAAGAAAAATCACGGCACAGACCAATGCATGTATGTGCTGAAAGAAGTGATTGATACATACAACAAACTAAATAGCTCAATTTTCTCTTGTTTTCTTGATGCAAGTAAGGCTTTTGATAGGGTGTGTCACAAAACCTTATTTGAAAAATTAGTTAACAGGGGAGTGCCTAGCTATATTGTTAGGATACCTATTTTCTGGTATGCTAATAAAAAAATGTGTGTAAGATGGGGCAACATCCTGTCAGGCTCTTTCGCCGTAACCAATGGTGTTAGGCAGGGGGGGATATTGTCTCCGTATCTTTTCAACGTCTACATGGATGATCTTAGTCTGGAGCTGAACAAGACTCGCACTGGGTGCTGCATTGGCAGCACCATTGTAAATCATCTCATGTATGCTGATGACCTAGCCTTAATCGCGCCCTCTGGAGCAGGACTGGATAAATTATTAAGAGTATGTGAAAAATTTGGAATCGAACATTCAGTCAAATTTAATCCTATAAAGAGCAATATCATAATATTTAAATCTAACCTTCTATTGAAATCAAAGCTACCTAAATTCCATTATATTAAGAAAATTTCATATGTGCACATGGGATACAAAAATAACATTGTTCAACTCCTACTGCTCACCAATGTATACAGCACAACTATGGTGGAACTATAAGAAAATGACAGTGAATAGACTAAGTATCTCATATCACAATATCATGAAAATGTTTCTGGGGCTCTCAAAATATGAGAGTACAAGTACACTATGTGCCTATATGAACTTACACTGTTACCAATCACTCATTAGAAAGCTAACATATAAATTCATTCAGCGCCTTAACACTTCTGAGAACAGTATCATTAAAATGCTACAAACTCCAAGCATAGTGTACACCTCTAGGATCCAGGCACACTGGAGGAAGTTGCTCTATATTTAACCTTAAGTAATGATTTCAGGTCTGCTACTTTACAGAATTAGCATACCAGTACTGAACCTCATAGTGCAGTACAGTACCGATATTCCTATACTGTACTGTAGCAACATACTGTACCGTAAGCTAAATGATGTGAGGCAGTGTACTGTACACAATTAGGACAGTGGTTTGGTAACACAGTAGTTTGATGACCACTGTTTTTGGTTGAGGCAGTGCTGTGAACTACATGATAGCAAGCTGGGTATTATTTAATTTATTTTTATTTTATGTAGCCTATGTACAGTAGCTTATATATATTTATGTTACTGTAAGGTATATATGGACCCCAGTATGGTCCCCTCTGTACTGTGTGAGTCTGAAATAAAGTATTATTATTATTATTATTATTAGGTAGAGTAAACTCAACTTCTTTAAATCTGCCATACCCCCTCCCTCCCCCCCTGCTTCAATTATCACCTATTTTCCCTGTTATTCCCTTATTCATTGGTATATTTTCGTGTCAATATCTCCAAGCCAGTTCTAGGGTGTTGTCATGTGACTAGCAAGTGTGTTGAGTCAGTCAGGCTTCAGGCCTCGCGAGGAGAGGGTCTGCCTCGCTCTGCTCCACAATTCATGAATGGACCGGCCGACTATAATTCGCGATTTTGACCATCCAAACACTATTCCCACTTGTTTTATTGTTGTTACATGTTACTATCACATAAAATAGGCGCATATGAATAAGTAATAACGATATTTATCGTAAAATGACTATTTTAGGTGGGAATGGGGCCTAATATTGTCGCCTGGCGGTAGGGTGTCCATTACACACAGCTCGCCTTTAAGGGGTTAACAGCAATCAAAGCCCCCTGCTTTGATGTAACAGGTCTATCCATGCCATTAGAGGGGAAAAAAAAGTTCATATGAGCTTGTTTTTGTCTTCAGCCACCACCCTGACAACTCATGCTGGCGTGGTCACTCAATCGTGTCTTGGTAACGCTATAATGGCCATTATATATAAGACGACCTACTATTGATTGTTTGCTTAACCCCTTAAAGGCGAGCTGTGTGTAATGGACACCCTACCGCCAGGCGACGATATTAGGACCCATCCCCACCTAAAATTGTAATTTTACGATAAATATCGTTATTACTGTACTTATTCATATGCGCTTATTTTACGTTTAATATGAAGATAATAACATGTAACAACAATAAAACAAGTGGGAATAGTGTTTGGATGGTCAAAATCGCGAATATATTCCGACCGGTCATTCATGAAATGTGAGGCAACCGTGACATATATCCTCCCCTCTCGGTGCCTGGAGAGACACTGAGGGTGTGAGGGTTGTCTCTCTCTCTCTCTCTCTCTCTGTCTTTCCCACGCATAGACACTCGCAACACCACACACTAGGATTGGCTTGGAGATATTGGCACCATAAATACACCAATAAATATGGTAATAAGAGGAAAAATAGGTGATAATTGAAGGGGGGGGGAAGGAGGGAATTTTGATACATGTGGAGGAGTGATAGGAGGTATGGAGGGGAATTATCTCATTTAATCACCATTTCACTTGTTTTAAGTGCTACTGGGGCCTTTTAAAATGTTTGACTAGCGTCTTGGACTTTCACCCAGGTCCCAGGATCGCGCCCACGCTCGGCGCATTAAAGGTTTTTCACAAGCACTGAGTTGTTACCGTTCCTCAATTAGGCTATCCTTAGCTGGCTTAGCATGCGCTAGCTTTAAGAACTATTATTATTATTATTAATGTAATGATCTTAAAATTTCCTGCAGTGGTCATACCTTTTCTCAACGTCCTGGCGGTGGTGTGGTTGTGCGGTAGAAGGGAGCCTGGATATAGGATGTTCATGGTGGTTGTTTCCTTGTGGCTTGGAGGTAGGGGGAGGCATTGGAGGTAGTCCTTCTTGGGTTTCTTCTTCATGGCGGTGGTGAGGTTGAGAGGTAGCCGGGCACTTGGACTTTTGTTGTGTATGGTGCCTTTTCTTGTGTCGTCTTTCTTTCTACTTTTCTTATTCTGTACTTCAGGATTGTTCATGTTGATGAATAAGTTCTTCCCTGGTGTTGGAGAATACGTTATTTCGATGGTAGTGACTCTTGTACTTCTTGATAGATTGGTGGTTGTTTCCTTTTGGCTTGGAGGTGTGGTGGGCAGAGAAGGAAAAATGCTTGCTGGCAGTGGATGTTGGGGGAGTTGCTTTTCTCGTTTTCCTGCTGTCTTGGCCTTGCGTGGTTTGCATGGGCTTGGTGAAGGGAGGTGTGCATGGTTTGCAAGACGTGCAATTGTTGTTGAAGTGCGCGGGACTGATGCGCACCCATGCTCGAGGCTTTTGTCCTTTATATTTGTCCTTTGGGTTTGTTCTGGGGCTGCTTGTGTGGTTTGTAGGGTGGAGGTAGATGGAGCGGACAGTGGTTGTAAGTTTGTAGGTTTGGGATTTTGCAGGAGATGTGTAATTGGCGAGGAAGTGGTCACACATGTTCGATCTTGCGGGGGGATCTTGAGTCATTTGCTGTGACGCTTGGTGCCGGTATGTTTTCCCTGATGCCAGAATAGATGAGTGTCTTCAGTATATCCCTGACTCTCCCGGTTCCTTTCGCCACTCGGTCGTTGCTTGGTGGCAGTGGATGCTGGACAAGCTGTTTTTCTGTTATTTCACCTGTATGCCCCCATGGTGGATGCTTCCTTTAATATAACATCCTTGTTCTTTGCTGATGATGAAATGCTGATGGTAGGGTGGTAGAACAAGTAGTGACAGTTGGTAGGGAATGTGAGCTAAAAATCAATAAACAAAGAAGTAACACTATAATATATAACATGAAGGAAAAAAACACAGAAGATAGCAGGTATAAAGGTTAGTGATCAGATGAAATATTTGGGTATTACAATAAATGATAATATAAACTTATTCAAGAATTGATGATTGAAAAGGAAGTAAGAATGGCAAACATGACCTATTCAGTAGTGGCGAGGAGCTGTTCAAGATTATTAGCTAATAGGGATAATGTATTGGAAGTGTGTAGATTTACCTTCTATATTGTATTGGTCAAATGTAGTAGATTTTGCGAAGCAAGTGATAGATTGACTGCACAGAATAGAGAACTGTGTGTAGAACAGTAGAAAGATACTAGGAACCCCAAGTTATGCACAGCAAGCAGTTTTAAGAGGAGAAATAGGACTGTCAAGTATGGAAGCAAGAATAATGGAAGGCCAGCTAAAATAGCTATCAGTATATCTTTAGAGAGGAAGGGAATGAACTACTTGAAAGAGTAGTGGAGAAGATGAGAGTGCAAACCAAAAAGAATAGATGGATAGAAAGCTAAATAGAGGATAAAAGAGTGTGGATATCAGCGGAACGATAGTGACAAATTATTAAATAAGGATAAAAATTAAAGCATGGGACACAAAAGTATGGAAGCAGGAAATGCAATAAAAAGTGGGTTTGAGAATGTACAGAAAGTGGAGAGAAGAGTTGGGTGGCCAGGAGAAAGTTTACGACAACAGGGAAGCCTCAGTAATCCTATTTAAGTGCAGAAGTAATAATATATGAACCTGGGAGACAGAAAAAGGTTTCACAACGAAATAACAGAGTGCATCATGTGTGGAGACCTGCAGCGTCCCTATCAGCAAGATGAAGAATATGTAATCAGCAACCTATTATACTTAAATACCCAGAAAAAGGAAAGCCATCCCTCAAATCAGCAAAGGAAGAAACGAGCAACAAAGAAAACGTCACACCAACCTGCAAGGGATACCGAAAGAGAACTACCCACCAACACCAGAAAAGACCAACACCAAGAAGTCACCTCCACAAATACAACACCCAGGCGATCACCAAAATGGACAAGAGGAGGGAAGGAAAGAAGACCGAAACACCCAAGACACGCCCCAAGGAACAACACGTGTGGCGACACCAAGGAAAGTCCGAGTCGCAACCATTACGATGGAGCGTCCCCCGACACCAGGAAAGACGATTCACAAAACGACCAAGCCCACGACACCACACCAGAAAAAAAGGACTCCTACCAACAGAGATTCTAAGACTGAACGCTTACCCATTACCCTACTATGTTCACATGCCTTCTTTATGTTTATCTACTAGACTAAAAACACTAGTTAGATCACATTATGTTTTTCGTTCTTTAAGAGGTTAAATAAATTCCTCTAATATTTATTATATTATTAAGATGTAATCAAGTACATTGCATCTTGTATGTGTGATATTAATGTTGACCAAGACCCATTGTCTTCACAATATTAATCTCTAAATTGCCAACCTACATTGCCCTTAACCTATGATAAATTACCCACAGGAATCAAATATAAATTGTTCCGAGATAAAACTATGCCTAACTTTCTGTTCTTCCTTATGATTATGATAACTAAAATACAACCATTGTACTATAATACCACCACTACCTACTTATGCAAAATCAATATAATACAGAGTAGATAATATATTTTTCATATTTTCTCCCACAACATTATAGGTTTGAGTCCCGGAGGAAAGAATGAAAACCTAATATTTAGTAGTAGCCCCTAAATCATTGACGATATGCCTATTGGGATAATAGCCTCCTTTCAAGCGCCCGCGGGCAGCCAGTTTGAAACTCCCGCCGCGGGGAAACGGAGTACTACACATCATAAGTGTAACGCAACTTCTCTTATGGAATCGTCTTATGATTGGGGTACACACTACGAAAAAACTTCGTAAAAAAATAAAAGAGAATAAATAAACTCAAAGGTTGTTTTGCTATAGCTTTCCATTTTGTGGATTTCTTGTGCGTGGCTTCTCGCCCTGACTGTGGCAACCGAGACGCCATATTCCTTCTTCACTGATATATTAAGACTAAACTCAAGATATCAATCGAATGGGAAGGGGATGGAAGGGAGGGCCCTACATCGTCAATGATTTCGGGGCCACTACTAAATATTAGGTTTTCATTCTTCCCTCCGGGACTCAAACCTATAATTTATTAGTGGCCCCTCCATCATTGACGATATGCCTGATATCTCAAGACTGGAGGGGGACATTCGTAATAATATCAAACCACTAATAATACTATAGGTAGAGACAAAGAATCGCACAGCAAATTTGTGTTATTTATTGTTTACATACAATATATAAAAATATAAGAGGATAGAAAGCAGTGCATTACTTCGAAGAAGATCTGCTTTAACACCTTACGAGCGGCCTAGGCGGTAATTTATATGTACCGCCCAGCGGGGTGTTTTTACCCTAAATAGGGTTGTTTACGTGATCATTTTCATGCCTAAATAAGACCCAGAGCGTAAAACAAGTATCTATCCCTGAAAGGGCATAAACAGAGCTTTCCAATGACAGCCCAACCATCCTTGTACGACCGCTAGTTTTCTTGCAACGATCGTGCAACACGAGTGCAAAAACCATGTAATTAGGTAGTTTCCCTACATAATTCCCTGTGTAGCGAGTGCGTGAGGGTGGGGGAGGGTGGGATTCATGTCAGTAGGTCCGCCGCGGTGGTCTGGAGCAGTCATACGCTTGCTACTCTCCTGCCACCACTTATCTCTCTCTCTCTCAGCAACATTACATGGTGAAAATGGCACACGACATAAGTTGTGAACCGCCACTTAGTCCAAATTTCTTTCACACGACATAAGTTGCGCGCCGCCAATAAAGGGGTAAACATATGATAAGATTCTCATCTCAAGATTCATAAACTTGTTGTCAGGGAACAAAATCTATTCCTGATCAACATATCTTTTGTCCTTAAACTTATTTGTACATGTTATATAATTTGTACATTTTGACTATATAGTTGCAACTAGTATAGGTATCTTTTGCATAGAAAAATATTTTAGAGCTGTAAAACCAGCTCAACTTATACAGTATCACAGCTCGTGAACTTATCACATCATCCGGCGGAGGGATTCTCGGGGTCTTGGGGCTTACCTGCAAACCCCCCCCCCCCCTCTTTTTCTTTAAGCTTAACCTTAACACTAATAGCACAATGACTCATGAGACCCTCTGTCGTAAGGCTACACAAGCTAGCTTTGGTTTATCCAGGGCCACCGACAGGTATCGCGTCAGGAATGTATGATTTGAAGCCCACAAATTAGTGTTAGCTATGTCATCAATCGAATAATTTTGTAAGAATCTAAGAGAGACAGCCCACTTTCTGATGTCATGGGCTCTGCCCACTACGCCGGGATTACTTTGCCTAGTAACTTCTACGAGTAAGGAGGCCAATCTTCTTCTCGTGACGCGAGTACCTGTGCTGTTGTTGTTGTTCCCCAAGCTGCCTGGCCGAACAGCACCAAGGCCCCGAGCAAGGCCAAGGCCATAACCGAGCGCCCCCACAGAACTCTCCCTGCCAACCACAATAAAGCCTGGGTGACCGAAGCCACGCCATGGCGGGGAGCTGAAGAGGGCGACGGAAACGCCCAGGAAACCAAAGCCCCACCCAGGGCCCTGTGCCCCTCAGCAATTATGAAGAGAAAGCTGAGGGGCAAAGGAAAAATGTGACGCTCTGGCTTCCAATCTTGGTAGATTGGGAGGTCAATCCACAGAAGAGACGCCGTCACTTGAGATCTAGAAAATATATAAGTAAAAGGAACAGTCACAGTAAGCTATGGGCAGAGATCGCTCAGTTCTCACTCTGATAGACCAGCCCATCACCACGTACCTGTGCTGTTGACCCATAAGGCTCCTGGTTGTTGAGGTTTTGCTACCCTCATAAACTTTATTAAAGCCTGCACCAGGCACAAAATGTGATGTGTCTGTCCGCGTTTAAGTGCCGGTTCCGAAAATTCTGAGAATACATGATCACAGTGTTCGTTCTTGGCTATGAACGTGGGAGACGGAGCGATCCGTAAAGGTTCATTCAATCTCCCAAACCTGAGGCAATTAGGTTCGTTGCTCATCGCCGTCAGCTCAGATACCCTGTTTCCTGTCGCTAAAGCCATAAGGAAGACAGCCTTCTTTAGTAATGAATCAAAGTCCGGCACATTATTATATTTGCGCGAATGAAGCAAAGAAAAAGCTTTGTCCAGCGACCAGGTAGGCATGAGCTGCCGTGGTGGTGGGCGTAGTTTGAAACATGCTCTCATGAACCCTTTCTCCTCTTCCTGTGATATGGGTAGACCGGTAAGGTCGTAAAAGGGGTTTCTAATGGCAGATAAGTGATTCTTTAGTGTGACTACAGAAAGACGCTTTAGCTCAAACAAATAGTCTAAATATTTAAAGACCAATGCAACCGATGAGTCTGTTTGCGCCGTCTCTACTATCCAGGTTGTAAATGATTTCCAATGACATTGATATTGTCGCCTGGTAGACATAGTATATTGATTAAGAACTTTATTTGTAACACTCTCCCCGTACTGAGTTAACCATTTGGCATTTTGAATGTCCATAAGGCAAAAGTCAGCGAGATCTCTAGGTTGCCAATTGTCTGCAAGTGGAAGTACGAGACCGGGAGTGACACCGGGTTCTCGCACCACGTTTTCAACTGATGGTACCACACCTGGGCCAGCCAAAGTGGCGCAATCATCGAGACTATGCCCCGGTAACCCCATAGTTTGTGAACTACTTGACACATGAGTGAAGCGTCTGGAGGCGGAAAAAGATATATTGAGTTCCATTTGTTCCAGTCCTCCGACAATGCGTTTGGACCCCCCGCCGCAGTTCCTTCCCGGCGGGTTAGGTAGAGAGGGAGTCTGTGGTTTCCTTCGGACGCAAATAGATGCACTTGTGGACGGGATGGCTCTGCAATCATCTTGTTGAAGATGTTTTGCTTGAGCGCCCATTCTACTACTGTGCTCTGTCTCCGGGGTAGGGCGTCTGCCCAGACGTTCGCTACGCCTGGGAGGTAAGATGCACGAAGATGGATGCTCAACGTTTTGGCTAGAGCAAAAATCTCTTCTGACAATTCCAGTAACTTGCGAGACCTCATTGACCCTTGCTTTTGAATACAGTGGACTGCATTCAGGTTGTCCATCCGAAAGGCTATTGATTTTCCCTGTAAAGAAGAGCCGTGATTTTGGAGGAAAAACAAAGGGACTAGAAGTTCTTGTTTGTTGATATGAAAGTTCTCGTCTTTGGACCACAGGCCTTGACCTTGGTGGCCTAGATTCGACTGATATCCCCAGCCTATTGTCCCAGAAGCATCCGTGTCTACCCATACCATAGGTGGGGGAGAAACCCACGTCATTATTGAGTGCAATGTTTCCTTCCTTGCCCAGACCGACAGTAAGTTGTGAATTAACGGAGGAATAGGCCATAATTTTCCCTCCGGTAAGAGTGGGAAACATTTGTTGCCTTCCATGATTAATCTCTTTACTTTCAACCGGCCCAACTGTACAGTTAGTTGAATCCAGTTGAGAGAACCGACCAGGGACTCCCACGTCTTCCTCGTTGTGTTCAGACTGTGGAGAACGCGAACAATTTCCTGCTAAATCTGTCTTGGTTGTCCACACTCAGACTGAGAGTAAGTTTGGCTGTGTCCCAGACCAGCCCTATCCACTGAATTACCTGTGTGGGAACAAGGTTCGACTTTACCAGGTTGACCTTGAACCCTAAGGTTTGTACATGATTTATTATATACTTGATTTACATGGATATGGCATACACTCTCTGACTCCGTCACTACTAACCAGTCGTCTAGGTACCACAACACCTTGATCCCCTGAGCTAACATATGCATAAGTGCCTGCCGGACTAGTTTCGTGAATATTCTTGGTGCCAAGTTCAAACCGAAAGGACATAAGTTTCTTGTCTTATCCTCAAGGCGAGGATTTGTTTTAAACCTCCTGTTTACCGGGACATGCCAATAGGCGTCGGTCAGGTCTAGTGAACACATTCAGCCTAGCGGCGGGAGGGTGAGCCTGATTTGATTGACTGTGAGCATCCTGAAGACTGAATTGTGAAAGTAAGTGTTCAGACACGAGAGATCTACTACTGGTCGCATCTGCACACTGTCCCGCTTTGGCACAAGAAATAGTCTGGACGTGAAAACCCGGCAACTTGAGTCTACTGGGACAATGACATGTTTGGTGATCATTTCCTGAACTAGTGACTCCACCTCTAAAGAAACATGGTTGACTTCTAGAGCTTGACGTAAACGAGGTCGCCGGAGCCACCGCCAGGTGATTCCCTTGCGTGTCACTGTCCGTGCCCATGTTCGCCGGGGCCAGGCCTTGTGACATGCTTGAAACGACCCCGTCACTAGACTGGGGTTTTCTGGCAGAACTACACTCGAATCCAACTCGCCTGCGGTAAGCCCCGGGAGAGAGAGAGTTTGACTGACTAGTTTTTTGTTGGTGCTGGGGTAGAGGTAGACGGCTGGCTAGGTTTGGCAGATGTCGTCCCTTGATTTGGTTTGTATTGTGACTTATTCTTGTTCCACTTACCTTGAGGTTTGCCTTGTTTCTACTTTTGCTGAGTACCTCCCTGCTGTTGGGGAGACCGGGAGTCCTGAAAGGACTGCTTAGCAATATTAGCATGAGGCTTACCTCCAGTCTTTGGTTTGGAGTATGGTTTCTTGAAAGAGTCCTTCTTAAGCTGGGAGGTACTCTGCATCAAGCTGCCTACCAAATTATACACTTCTCTCCATGTATCTAAATTTAAGAGAGAGGTAGTTAAGACAGGGGAGAGAGTCATCCGGCGACCAATGTCCTCCGGTAATTTCTTAACCATAAACACCCTTAAGTCCTGGCGTGCTCGAACGGCCTCTAGTAGGGCTATTCTGATGTCGCCGAGAGACTGGATTGAATTTTGTAAGAGCAGCCGCCGTGACAACTCCGTGGCCTGCCTTCTATTTTGATTTTCAATAGCTGAGATAGTCCGTGTGAGAGACTGGGCTACCTGGCGACTTACCAGGTATTGGGAAAAAAAGTCTATAGGCTTTGTTTCTTAACCCGGCAAGTGCCGGAAGACTCTTAAGAGTTTCCCCGGGCGACTGCGGGAAGACTCTTAAGATCCTGGGCCTACAAAAATCCATTTAAAACACCCAAAAAAAAAATTGAATTTTTTTTTTTTTTTGCCCCTGGGCCATGCCAAATATCACTCCTCCACATCCCCTCCTTCCCCACTCCCCCCCCCCCCCTCCTTCAATTATCACCTATTTTTCCTGTTATTCCCTTATTCTGTGGTCTATTTTCGTGCTAACATTAGCGAGTTGCTATCAGGGCGTTGTCATCAGTGTTACCAAGCGTGGGAATTAGGGGAGAAGTCAGGAAGAGAATTGAGAGGTACCTCCAGTGTCTCTCAAAGCTTTGTGAGTGGAAGGTTGATTCACACTCACTCCCGCTTTCATTTCGCGATTTTGACCAGCCAAACACTGTTTCCACTTGTTTTATTGTTGTAACTGGTTAATATCTTCATATTAATGCTAAAATAGGCACATATGAATATTTAAAAATAACGATGTTAGTGATGGGAACAGCTCAAATACGTGCGCACAGGCGTGTGGTGTCTCATACCCCCCATGCGCAGCCGAGAGGTTAATTTAATATCTCTATCCAAGTGAGCAGGGGGAGGAGTAGAGAAAGATTCCTTTAATTCATTTAAAGCAAGTTTGGGGGCCGAAAGAAAATAAAAAAGAGCTTGTGACACCCCTCCCGCCTTATTTATGGGGAGTGAGAACCAAGAGTGAGTTTCCTGAGGAATTTTGTGGGAGTATTTAGTCGTAATGGTAGCTGCAAACTGTTGCGCCTCAGCTTCCCAGTCCCCCCACGGACCCACTCCTACCTGCCCCACCTGCAAGACTGGACTGTGTGTTTGGTCTAGCGCCGGGATTGTATCCAATTCCGGCGTCAATGCATTCAGAGCTTTTGTATCGTTAACGCCGTCAAATTTTGTCCAGTCAGCAAAAAGTCTTGCAGATGAAGCAGGGGGCAGAGCCGGAGTTGACGAATACACAAAGTAATCAGGATTATAAACATTGGGTATAGCCTTAATTGTAACATCCAACAACCTTCCTTGCATATCCTTAGCCCTCAGTTTCTGGCTTTTACTAACCTCTATGCCTTCTGCGTGTCGTAAAAGGCGACTAAAGAGGTTGGGTTGGTGGGCTTGCGACCCCCACCCGGAAAAAATACCTAAGCAAAGAAAAACGAACGAACAGCCTCGGATGCAGACGGAACCTATGTTGACGAACCACGACCGACTAAGGGCATTCCTTCGGACATTCTGAGAATGGCTACATGGAATGTTAGTGGCATGAATGATGGCACAAAAGAGAGAGAGGTTCTGGAAGTGCTAGTGAATGCCAAGCTGGATATATGTGGAATGACAGAGACCAAATGGAAAGGTTCAGATGTGAGAGAGTGGGAGTGTGGATTGGGTGTGTGCCCTGGAGTGAGTGAAGGAACAGCGAGAGAAGGTGCGTGTTTGTTTGTAAGTAGCAAATGGAAGGAATGTGTAAGAGAGTATGGGTCTGTGGGTTCAAGGATTGTGTGGGTGAGAATGAAAGTAGGAATACAAATGTGGGTGATTGTGTGTGTGTATGCTCCGACAGAGGATAAACTTGAAAGAAAGAAAGAGGAGTTCTGGATGAATGTGGAGGCGTGCCTAGAGAAGTTTGACAAGAACGAAAGAATATTTCTGATTGGGGATATGAATGGTAAGGTGGGTGATAGGAAAGTTGAGGGAGTGGTGGGAGGGTGGGGGGTACCATCAGAGGTGAATGGGAATGGTAGTGCACTTGTGGACGTATGTGTGGGGAGGAGGCTGTGGATAGCCAACACCTTCTTCCGACACAGAATGATCCACAGGTACACGTGGAAACGGGTGTGGACGATGGAGGATGAGACAGTGGTGGAACAAAAGTCATTGATTGATTATGTATGTGTGGATGAACGAATGAAGAAATTTGTGATGGATGCTAGGGTGTATCGGGGTATTGGAGGGGGTCTGTCTGATCATTATGTAGTGGTAGCTAAGGTTAGGATATGTTACGTCCTGGGATATATAAACACTTGGCTCTTTCTATTGGACTAGGTATGCGGCAACAAGCAACAACGGAAAACGCTAGATCCAACCCTTATCTATAAACCCAGGCAACAAACCACCCTAAACCGTCAAGAGTCCTGCCTGGACAACGAGGTATCCTATGACTCGGTTACAGGGTGCACGCACTATAGACTGCTGATAGTCAAGCAGGCTATATAAAAGATCACACAATTAAGTTGACTTAAAGCTTCAAGGAAAAGATAGATAACGGAATTAAATTGCAGAAACAATTTAATAACAAACTAGAAGAAAGTACATTTAACGTTACGTTAATTAATACAACTAATCACCCCTGCGTGAAAGAAGGTGAAAGCAAACAGTCCTCAAAACATCGTACAGGTAGACAAGATGCGGGTTTCTAAACTGCATGCGGCTACTGTAGGATCTGATGCTTAGCAAAGAAAGTACGTTACGGATTTAGAGAACTCTTAACTCATAAGCAGGAATAAATACTAGTGATAGGACATACAGTGTATAATGGCATAGGTATAATTAAATAAAGGTAGCAACTCGGAACATAACCACATACAGGTGTGCTTCTCACTCTTAGTCAGGCAAGCCTGCTCGGACAGTCTCTAAGCCACACCCTGACTCACAATGCTCACAAAAACGGTAAACTGTGGCACAATAACAAGCATACAGAGATAATAAACCACTAGCTGTTAATCTGCCAGGTGGCAGAGGTCTAGCCGGAAGGATATAGGCTTCGGATAGCCGGGCTGAGCCACCTGCTCTAGCCTAGGGACGTTCCCAAGTCTGTGCGCCAAATTACTCTAATTGAAAGGGTGCTCTCTTGAGAGACTCAGATCGCAAGTATCTGACTCTCTCCTGGCGACCCTAAAACAAAAGCAAGACGTGCTAGCGCAGTGCTGAGTGGACTAGGCAAGGGCCCTCACACAACACAACACTAGACACACAGGGACACAGACAAGAAAATGCCCCCAGACTCCCACGGGTATCCTAGTAAAGTCGTGCGGGTCCACAGGACTCGCACCAGCAGACTTTACTTAAAGGATTGCAAAAAGCCTCCCCTCCGGTCTAGCCCCTGCTAACCTGACACAAGAACACACTAGCAAGCATGAAACCACCAAATATGAGACAACAAAAAAGCTTCCTAGGTCTCATTAACAATTACGTCTGTGCATAAAGCCCAAATCCTATCTAATTATCTGAGAGCTCGTCGTTAATACAATAATAGATATAAGGTCTATCAAGGAGATGGGATAATTAAATAGATTGGTGAAGTAGTGGAAGGAAGGTATACAAAGTAAGAGAGAAAGTTTCTAAGTGGGGTTGAGAGGGATAGATATCAAGGGGGTCCGAAGGGTACGACAGTGAGGTGAGCTCTGAGTCTTGAATCTGTCTGGACCCCACCCTAGGCATACAAAATACATCCCATGCTTGGCAACACTCAACACAGTTGCCGGGTCAAAATCCTATACCCCGTGCATGAGTCGAAACTAAGCCTAACGTTGCAATCAGATGCACGTGGCAACATCAGGCTCGTCCCAAGCTGGACTCTCCGCTCGAAGCAACGTCCCCCAGCCGGTCTCTCTCTCCCGCTCGTCTCCTCCCACTCTCACTAGACTTACATCTTATATATTATAATGAAACAATCAACTATCGAGAATAAAATATACTAAGATGCGTTGGTTAATAATAAGGGCAGCTTCAAGCTGTGAAACAACATAAGAATATCCCAGACATTAGTTACGTTGTCGTAGGATATATACTAAGGAAAAGCCTGCCGGCCGGCTGCCGCCAGCCGGTTTCTAAACGGCTGGGCAGCCGACGCGCGCGCATGCCCGCACGTGGCTACTATGCAGAAGCGTCACACCTCCCTCAAGATATAAGACCCTTGACTTAGTTCTTATCTAACAGAAAGCTTCTCATAGTACCACACACTGTTGCGACACAAGGCACTATATATAACAAAAATAAAGACTGTTGCGGTCCACCGAGCAAGTTCAACTAACTTAGCGACAATAAGCGAAAACATTCAACTTAGATACTGCTACAACATCTTATACAAAATTCTACACGTTATAATAATAAAGAGTTTTTATAAGGTTTTTGCTTTTTTAATTTGTTTTTTTCGGCTGAACTACAGTGACACCTATTTTCCTCCACACTCAACCCTCAATCCTGTAGCAGTCTAACCAACATCATCCCCCCTTGATAGACAATCCGCTATCACGTTATCAGAACCGGCGATATGGCGTATGTCCAAATTATACTCCTGAAGCATGGTCAGCCTCATATTCCGGTTATGAAACTGATTCAAGAATTTCAGAGGGTGATGATCGGTATAAACCACTACGACTGGTCCGAAAGCAGGAACATATACATCGAAGTGCCTGAGCGCCAGCACTATCGCCAGGAGTTCTTTTTCAATTACAGAGTAATTCCTTTGTGCACTATTGAATTTTTTACTGTAAAAACTCACTGGATGTTCGATACCTTCATCATCTGTCTGTAACAAGACAGCCCCAGCCCCTACGCCACTGGCATCAGTCACCAGCTGAAAAGGTCTGCTGAAGTCCAGGGCCCTGAGTATGGGGTGGGTACATAACAGGTGTTTCACCAAGGAAAACGCCTCTGCACACGCAGGAGACCACCGGAACTTCTTGTCCTTAGATAATAAGTCGGTTAAAGGTGCAAGTACAGTCGAATAGCCTTTGATGAAGCGACGATAATAGCCTATCATACCTAGAAACCGCATGATTTGTTTCTTAGTCGTAGGCTGGGGAAACTGATCGATGGCTTTGATCTTTGTCTGTGGAGGGCACACCTGACCCATCCCCACCTCGAACCCCAGGTACAAAACTGTGGCTTTGACAAAATCGCACTTACCCAGGTTTACCACCAAACCTGCTTCATTCAGTTTATTAAAAAGCTGTCCGATGTGAGCACAGTGACTGTTAAAATCATCGTCGTATATTATGACATCATCTAGGTACACCGTACAGTTGGGAATGTCGGCTACAATGTCGTTCATTAATTTCTGAAACGTTGCAGGGGCATTTTTCAACCCGTATGGCATAACATGGCAACGATATGTGGCACCGTCCACCACAAACCCACACACCTCTCGCGCTCGCTCAGACAAGGGCACTTGCCAATAACCCTTAACAAGGTCTATCTTAGTGAGGAACTTGGCTTTTCCTATCTTATCCACACTGTCGTCCACGCGAGGGAGAGGGTAGGCATTTGTGGGGGTTAAACCATTCAACCTGCGGAAATCTATACAAAACCGCACCTTGCCATCTGGTTTGGGCTGCAGTGTGACGGGGGAAGTCCACCTTACTGCACCCTCAGAAATCAGCCCACGTTTCAGCATATAATCCAGCTCTTCCCTAAGTGCTGGTAATTTAATAGGGGGAACACGGTATGGCACTGATTTAAAGGGCGGGTGGTCCCTAACATCGACATCGTGCACCGCTTGAGTAGTGAGGCCAGGATGCTCCGCGAAAACAGCTGGGTTTGAATCAAACAAGTGCTGCACAGCTACACGCTGTTGCTCAGGCAGGTGCAATATCAACTCGTGAGCCACTTGTCTAGAATTCCCCGCCCACTGATCCGCGGAAACATGACAATCCCAATTATCCTCCCCCGCAGCTTGACTGTCCCTTCCTCCTTCTCCACCACGATCGCTGCAGATCAACACCGGGACAGTGAGAGGCTCGGAGGGGCGCCTCACATACTCTTTCATCAGATTTACATGGCAAAGTTGGTTCTTTTTCTTACGATCAGGAGTAGCTACTAAATAGTCGAGATCAGAAACCTTCCTTACAACCCAATACGGACCAGAATACTTGGCAGACAAGGGGTGTCCCACCAGAGGCAGTAGTATCAGTACCTCCTGATCTACTTCAAACTCCCTCAGCTTCACCTTCTGGTCGTATCTGTCCTTCATCTGAGCTTGTGAACTCTTAAGGTTCCGACCTGCTACCTCCAAGCTCTTTAGCATTCTCTCACGGCTTTCAACTACATATTTTAGAAGCGAGCATGGCTTTGTGACTCCCTCCCAGATCTCCTTGACTATGTGGAGGGGCCCTCTGACCCTGTGTCCAAAAACCAACTCGTTCGGGCTAAATCCCAAGCTCTCCCCAGGTACTTCTCTCGCAGCAAATAATACGTATGGGAGACCTAGATCCCAGTCCTTCCCATTTTCCATGCAATAACACCGCAACATACTCTTGAGAGTCGAGTGTCACCTTTCCAAAACTCCCTGACTCTCGGGATGGTAGGCAGATGACACCACAGACACTATCCCATGTTGCTGCATGGTCTGCTTAAACAGAGCAGAAGTAAAATTGGATCGCTGATCAGACTGGATCTCCTGAGGGTAGCCATAACGAGAGAAATAGACAAGTAGGTTTTTGACAACAGTCTTAGCCATCCCGTTGCGCATGGGGTAAGCATCTGGATACCGTGTTGCTACATCCATTACAGTTAGTAAAAATTTATTGCCGGCACTAGTGGGGGGCAATGGGCCAACCATATCGATAACTACTTTGCTGAAGGGCGGCCCAATGACAGGGATGGGCTACAACGGGGCTCTCGGGATGACCTGATTGGGTTTCCCAACAACTTGACAAGTGTGACACTGTGACACCCATGACACGACACTCGCCTTTAACCCAGGCCACCAGAAAAGCTTGCTCAGAGCTGCCTCCGTCTTACGTGCCCCCAGGTGCCCTGCCAAAGGCACATCATGAGCTAATCTCAATAAGCTCTCACGGCACACCCTCAGTACTACTAACTGGTCCACTAATCCTGACCCGCCATCCCACTTTTTCTTGGGATCCTGATGTCTCCGATACAAGATCCCCTCGGACAAGAAAAAATCACCAGGCTGCGCATCCCCATCGCTCTCCAGTTCGACAGCACCATTACCACACGCTCTGACTTCAGGATCTTCCAGCTGCAAGGAACATATATCAGCAGGTGTGAGATTATCCAAGTTCATCTTAAATAATTTATTTCCACCTCCAATGTCCCGCTGAGCCATCCTTTCCTCACGCTGCGCATAACGATGCTGTCGCAGAGTCTCTTCCTGCCCTGCACCTGCACTAGCGGTGACAGGCCCCGGGGCCTCTCCAGACTCTAACATAGGTGCCAATAATGAGTCACCAAGAAACACTGCCAGCTCAAAACTCTCCAATTGACCAACACTTCCCGTGTTCTTGTGACCTTTCCTCCGCGGTTTGATAGACTGAGGTGGTGGCTGCAAGGCTCCGGATGTCTGAGAACGCGTCACAACACACGCCATGGTTTGTACGCTACCCTTCTCAACCCACTCCTGTTCCTCCCTACTAACGTCGGCCGCCTTCTCGGCAACGACCAAGGGTGAAACCTTAGAAGCAGGCACCGCAAAGTCGTTGCCGAGGAGGAGGTCGACGCCCCCAACAGGCAAGTTCTCTACAATTCCGACATCCAGCTCCTTCGCCACACCACCCACCTCCAGCTCCATCCGCACCAGCGGGTAGGACTTCGTAGCATTGATCCCCTGAACTACCACCACCCGAGCAGCGTTAATCGGCCTACCAGTAAAGTTCTTTAACAAGGTCTGAGAAGCCCCAGTATCACGCAATAGCTTAACTCCTCGCCTTTCGCCAGCCCACCTCACAAAACCATGCCCTCTATGACCCCCAAAGACGTCGCGGACAGGGTTCGAGCCTTCCGGACTCTTGAACACAGGCTGTGTCCCAACCTCTGACGAACTACCCTTGGCAAACTCAGAAGATATAGGCGACACCCCTATGCTGCGGGCCAATGACACAACCTTGTTCGGTGGCTTGTTCGGACAAGCATTTGCAAAGTGACCCTCCTTGTGACATGCAAAGCACTCTTTACTCTTTGGTTTCCCTTGGGAGTGGGAGGTACCATTAGACTTCTTATACGGGACAGTATTTGGTTTATGTTCAGTTTTATTGTCAGTGCTACATGGTTTTGTGTATTTATGTGTATCAAAATTCTTGGGAGGGGGAGGGGTACGATCCTTTACACCCGACTCACTCCTAGCTGCTGCTTCGCACCCTCGAATTAATGACAGTCGGAGGTCAGCCATTTCTGCTGCCTCCTGGAGAGTTCTAGGATTTTTGTCCTTTATATAATGTTAAGTCCCCGCCTGTGCACTTAAAGAACTGCTCCAAGAGAACCAGCTCACTCAACTCCTCAAAAGTAGCTGCCCTCTCGGAATGCAGCCAATGTCGTAGTGCATCAGACAAGTCCCGGGCGTGTTCTAGGAAGGTACTATCCTTGCCCTTAGTAATACCCCGAAACTTCAAGCGGTAAGTTTCTGGTTGTAACTCATAGGCCCGTAGCACAGCCTTCTTTAGCTCATCATAAACTACACAGGACTCTAAAGGTAGTGCATCATACGCTTTTAGCCCCTTTCCTAGGAGTCTTGATGAAACTAATGCTGCCCACTTTTCCTGAGGCCACTGGTGTTCCTGACACTTCTTCTCAAAACGCATAAAAAACTCAGACACACCTAATTCATCGAACACAGGAACTAGTTTAAGCAGGTGCGACAATGATTGGTCCCGATGTCTGTTACCTCCCCCAATATTTTGCCCTGTTACCTCCACTCGAGATCTCTCCAGCTCCCTGTCAGCCCGATACCTAGTAGACTCTGCCTGCAGTTCAGCCTCTCGTATAGCTGTTCTCTCTGCAGCCTCAGCCTGAGCTCTAGCCTGTCTTTCGGTAGCCTCAACCTGAGCTCTAGCAACCTTAACCTTGGCCATCTCAAGCCGAAACAACAAATCTGGAGTCAACCCTTGAGGAGGGGAAGGTGCATTTAATGGAGAGGGTCCCTGTGATTGAATTCCACGCTGCCATTGACCATCAACTTGGGGGTATGTACTAAATTCAGGCACCCTGACGTTTGATACGGGGGTAGAGTGGAGGGGGGGCTGGGGACCGGGGCCCCCAGTCGCCTCTCCACCCAGGCCTCTCCCTTCTAAACCCAATATTAAAGTCCTCAGCTGATCTTTCCTCATGCCACTTAAACCCTGGTGACCCTGAAGACCTGCCACACACTTTAAGCCATACTTATTCAGCTTCAACACCCTGGCAGCAGTAAGGGGCACCTCTAAAAATCTTCTAGCACCCTCCTCGCTATCGACTAGCCACTCCACAGGTCTTTCTCCCTCCGAGCCCGTATCGTGACCTGACCCATCACTGTGTTCTGATGTATTAGACATGTTTGTGTACTGCAGTAATTATCACGGTTATAGAATGTGCCTTATCTCCTATGCAAGTATGTATATACTAATGTTATTTAAAGTCTTTAATGTGTTATATTGGTTGCTCCAAAAAAAAAACTCTATGTCCACTGTATTCCTCTAATCATAAGGAATCTCAAAACAAATGACCACTATATTCCTCTGTTCAGTAAATCCTATGCAAGGTCGCCATTTGTTACGTCCTGGGATATATAAACACTGGGCTCTTTCTATTGGACTAGGTATGCGGCAACAAGCAACAACGGAAAACGCTAGATCCAACCCTTATCTATAAACCCAGGCAACAAACCACCCTAAACTGTCAAGAGTCCTGCCTGGACAACGAGGTATCCTATGACTCGGTTACACGGTGCACGCACTATAGACTGCTGATAGTCAAGCAGGCTATATAAAAGATCACACAATTAAGTTTACTTAAAGCTTCAAGGAAAAGATAGATAACGGAATTAAATTGCAGAAACAATTTAATAACAAACTAGAAGAAAGTACATTTAACGTTACATTAATTAATACAACTAATCACCCCTGCGTGAAAGAAGGTGAAAGCAAACAGTCCTCAAAACATCGTACAGGTAGACAAGATGCGGGTTTCTAAACTGCATGCGGCTACTGTAGGATCTGATGCTTAGCAAAGAAAGTACGTTACGGATTTAGAGAACTCTTAACTCATAAGCAGGAATAAATACTAGTGATAGGACATACAGTGTATAATGGCATAGGTATAATTAAATAAAGGTAGCAACTCGGAACATAACCACATACAGGTGTGTTTCTCACTCTTAGTCAGGCAAGCCTGCTCGGACAGAGTCTCTAAGCCACACCCTGACTCACAATGCTCACAAAAACGGTAAACTGTGGCACAATAACAAGCATACAGAGATAATAAACCACTAGCTGTTAATCTGCCAGGTGGCAGAGGTCTAGCCGGAAGGATATAGGCTTCGGATAGCCGGGCTGAGCCACCTGCTCTAGCCTAGGGACGTTCCCAAGTCTATCTATCTTTCTATTGCCTGACGCCGTGATCCCCGAAGGGGTGGCCACGAACGAACCGTCCCCATGCACCTCTGTCCCCAGTCAGTCGACGCCCCTCCCCCCAACCAGCACCGCCTTCGTTCATGTAGTTCTTCACTCCATCCTTCCACCTCATATTCGGTCTACCTCTCCCCCTCTGTCCCTCCACCTCGCTCTCATACACCCTCTTAGTCATTCTCTCTCTTTCCATACGTTCCATATGGCCGAACCATCTCAAGTTGTTCCTTTTCACACTTTCCAGCACATCTACCTCCACACCACACCTCCTTCTTACTTCCTCATTAGTCTGTCTATCCCTCCATGTAACTCCGCACGCACTCCTTAAGTAATTCATTTCCACTGCTCTCACTCTTGGTCTGAGTCTCTCAACCAACGTCCATGCTTCGCTTCCGTAAGTCAGTGTCGGGATTACCACACTGTCATGCAAGGACTTCTTCACTTCCATACTGACCACCCTATTTCTTGTTACTGCTTTTAGCGTTCCTACAACCCTCTTCCCCTGTTGTACCCTCTCCCGCACCTCTTCATCCATAGTCCCATCTTTACTCAACACACTGCCCAGATACTTAAAAGAGTTGACGATCTCCATAGCCTGACCGTTCAGCTTCACCTCACACTCTGTGACTTCACCCCTTTCGAAGACCATAACCTTGCTCTTCCCTGTATTTATCTTCAAATTCCGTTTTTCGCACACTGTTCCAAACTCATTTACCAGACCCTGCAACTCCCATTCATTATCACTCATCAGAACTGTATCATCCGCAAACAGCAGTATAGGTAGCTTCCACTCAATTCCCTCCCTTTTCAGCGATACACCAACATCCACTGCTCTTGATAGTATTTCTTTCATAACTCCATCCATATATACAGTAAACAACCACGGGGACATCACACACCCCTGTTTCAAACCAACATTCAGGTCAAAGAACTCGCTCTGCTCACTCTCCACACGTACTGCCGCCTTTGCACCCTCATACATGCTCTTCACTGCTTTCAGCAACTTGCCCTCTACTCCGTATATTCTAAGTACTTTCCACAAACCTTCTCTATCCACTCTGTCATAGGCCTTCTCCAAGTCCATAAAGGCAACATACACCTTTTGTTTCTTCTCTAGATACTTCTCCACAACACAATTCAGGGTAATAATCTGATCTACACATCCTCTTCCCTTCCTAAAACCTCCCTGCTCGTCGCCTATCCATTTTTCCGTTCTCACTCTCACTCTATCAATCACTACCCTACTGTATACCTTCCCTACTACGCTTAGAAGACATATTCCTCGGTGGTTACCACACACTCCTCTTTCCCCTTTGCCCTTATATAGGGGGACTATTATGCCAGTCTTCCAGTCATCGGGTGCACTCCCCTTCTCCCATGCTAGTTTGCACATTTTCCATACCCATTCTATCACTATCTCACCCAAGACGTTCCCAAGTCTGTGCGCCAAATTACTCTAATTGAAAGGGTGCTCTCTTGAGAGACTCAGATCGCAAGTATCTGACTCTCTCCTGGCGACCCTAAAACAAAAGCAAGACGTGCTAGCGCAGTGCTGAGTGGACTAGGCAAGGGCCCTCACACAACACAACACTAGACACACAGGGACACAGACAAGAAAATGCCCCCAGACTCGCACGGGTATCCTAGTAAAGTCGTGTGGGTCCACAGGACTCGCACCAGCAGACTTTACTTAAAGGATCGCAAAAAGCCTCCCCTCCGGTCTAGCCCCTGCTAACCTGACAAGAACACACTAGCAAGCATGAAACCACCAAATATGAGACAACAAAAAAGCTTCCGAGGTCTCATTAACAATTACGTCTCTGCATAAAGCCCAAATCCTATCTAATTATCTGAGAGCTCGTCGTTAATACAATAATAGATATAAGGTCTATCAAGGGGATGGGATAATTAAATAGATTGGTGAAGTAGTGGAAGGAAGGTATACAAAGTAAGAGAGAAAGTTTCTAAGTAGGGTTGAGAGGGATAGATATCAAGGGGGTCCGAAGGGTACGACAGTGAGGTGAGCTCTGAGTCTTGAATCTGTCTGGACCCCACCCTAGGCATACAAAATACATCCCATGCTGTATGGGATGACGCGCGCGCATGCCCGCACGTGGCTACTATGCAGAAACGTCACAGATACAAAGGAAGTGGGTGAGGAGAGATGGAGGGAGGCGAGAGGAGGGTGGAATGGTGAGGAGGGTGGAGAGGTTGCAGGAGGAGGAAGTCAGGGAGGAGTACAGGATAGAAGTGGAAAGACGACTAGGTGGGTTCGACCTGGAAGTTATTAAGGAAGTGGAGGAGATGAGCAAGGTGTTTAAGGATGAGATCTGTGCAGCATGTGAGGAGGTGTGTGGAGTGAGGAGCAGAGGGAGGGGAGTGAAAGGTACAGCATGGTGGACAGAAGAGGTAAGAATAGCTGTGGAAGAAAAGAAGAAAGCATATAGAGAGTGGTTAGGTAGTAGAGGGAATGAAGATTTCGAGAGACAGAAACGAGCGAGGTACGTGGAGAGTAAGAGGGTGGTGAAGAGAGTAGTGAAGGAAAGTAAGAGAAGAGTAGATGAGGAATTTGGAAGGAATCTGAGTGTAAAATGGAGGGAGAGTAAGAAACTGTTCTGGAAAGAAGTCAAGAAAGTTAGGGAAGGTAGCATGGGAAACAGTAAGGGTGTGAAAGATAAGAATGGGAGAATGCTAGCCGAGAAGCAAGAGAGAGTCGAAAGATGGAGGGAGTACTTCAATGAGTTGCTAAATGTAAGGAATGAAGAGCCAGCAAACATAGCTGGATATGGTATGGGAGGGAGAAGAAGAGAAGTAGTTGGAGGAGGAGGTGGGGATCAGGAGGTCAGAAGTGTGGGAAGCCATGAAAAGAGTGAAGTTGGGGAAAGCACCAGGAACAGATGGAGTGTGTGGGGAAATGTTGAGGTATGGTGGTGAGATAGTGATAGAATGGGTATGGAAAATGTGCAAACTAGCATGGGAGAAGGGGAGTGCACCCGATGACTGGAAGACTGGCATAATAGTCCCCCTATATAAGGGCAAAGGGGAAAGAGGAGTGTGTGGTAACCACCGAGGAATATGTCTTCTAAGCGTAGTAGGGAAGGTATACAGTAGGGTAGTGATTGAGAGAATCAGAGTGAGAACGGAGATATGGATAGGCGACGAGCAGGGAGGTTTTAGGAAGGGAAGAGGATGTGCCTGAAATGAGTTGTGGAGAAATATCAGGAGAAGAAACAAAAGGTGTATGTTGCCTTTATGGACTTGGAGAAGGCCTATGACAGAGTGGATAGAGAAGGTTTGTGGAAAGTACTTAGAATATACGGAGTAGATGGCAAGTTGCTGAAAGCAGTGAAGAGCATGTATGAGGGTGCAAATGCGGTAGTATGTGTGGAGAGTGAGCAGAGCGAGTTCTTTGACCTAAATGTTGGTTTGAAACAGGGGTGTGTGATATCCCCGTGGTTGTTTACTGTATATATGGATGGAGTCATGAAAGAAATACTATCAAAAGCAGTGGATGTTGGTGTATCGCTGAAAAGGGAGGGAATTGAGTGGAAACTACCTATACTGCTGTTTGCGGATGATACAGTTCTGATGAGTGATAATGAATGGGAGTTGCAGGGTCTGGTAAATGAGTTTGGAACAGTGTGCGAAAAACGGAATTTGAAGGTAAATGCGGGGAAGAGCAAGGTTATGGTCTTCGAAAGGGGTGAAGTCACAGAGTGTGAGGTGAAGCTGAACGGTCAGGCTATGGAGATCGTCAACTCTTTTAAGTATCTGGGCAGTGTGTTGAGTGAAGATGGGACTATGGATGAAGAAGTGCGGGAGAGGGTACAACAGGGGAAGAGGGTTGTAGGAACGCTGAAAGCAATAACAAGAAATAGGGTGGTCAGTATGGAAGTGAAGAAGTCCTTGCATGATAGTGTGGTAATCCCGACACTGACTTACGGAAGCGAAGCATGGACGTTGGTTGAGAGACTCAGACCAAGAGTGAGAGCAGTGGACATGAATTACCTAAGAAGTGCGTGCAGAGTTACATGGAGGGATAGACAGACTAATGAGGAAGTAAGAAGGAGGTGTGGTGTGGAGGTAGATGTGCTGGAAAGTGTGAAAAGGAACAACTTGAGATGGTTCGGCCATATGGAACGTATGGAAAGCGAGAGAATAACTAAGAGGGTGTACGAGAGCGAGGTGGAGGGACAGAGAGGGAGAGGTAGACCGAAAGAGAGGTGGAAGGATGGAGTGAGGAAGTATATGAACGAAGGCGGTGCTGGTTGGGGGGAGGGGCGTCAACTGACCAGGGACAGAGGTGCATGGGGGCGGTTCGTTCGTGGCCACCCTTTCGGGGATCACGGCGTCAGGCAATAGATAGATAGATAGATATGGTCCAATCACTCGGGACCGGAATCTCCCCCGATATTGTCGTCTGTGCCATGTGAACGTTCTTGGCAATAGCCGGAACCCATGAACAGTTAGGCCCGTTTAGAAGTGGTATAGGGCCTTTTCTATGTGGGATTTTGTCGAGGGGAGGAGGGGTAATATCCGTGATAAATCGGACATTTGTGGTTGTCAAGGCGGCGGACATTGTTGTGTCACTCGCCGTGGTGGTCGTTTTATTGACGTTAAGAGGGGGCATGGCAGTACTGGGAGGTTGAACTCCGATAGGTTGTAAGGGCCTTACTGTCGATTCAATCGGGGGAGCTACCGGCACCTGAGTGGGAGGGACCTGAGAACTAGGGATATGATATTGTCTCATTACTTTATGCAAGATATCGTTAAGGTCATTTGTACTCACATATTTAATCTGAGATCCCCGAGAAGACTCTGAACCCGCCTCAGAGCCTTCCTCATTCACTGGTTGTCCTGAGGATATTTCACGTTCCTCTGACTCCTTTGGTATTTCCACAACCTCCGGCGTTTTCTGCCTTTGATCTATTACCGGCTCATGCAAAGGCCACACTAAGTCAGGGACTGACGAGGGAATATTGTCACTACTCTGCTGTCTGTCTTGGCCCTGAAACATAGACTGTGCTTGTGCTTGTGATGGCTCCGATTGTCTCCAAAAAACCCTGTTAAACACGGCGGGTGGTTGGGAGTCCAGTATAATACTAGCCTGAGAATTATCATAATGCTGTACGGTACATGGTGTATAGCCCCTATATTGTTCCGCCAGCACCCGTTGTGACACTATCGATGGTCCCGTACGTGGCGCGGTAAGACTTACCTTAGGTATAGCAAAGATAGTATTCTGTGGTTCACTAATAGTTTCTTTAAGCCTTTCCCTGGGAGTTGACTCAGTCTCCTCCGAGTTGCCTGATTGGACAGACGCGGAGGCAGATGCGGAGGAAAGTGCCGCGAGGCGGCGTAGGCTGGCGCCGCGACAGCGTCTTATCCTTGCGGGAACTTTTATGTCCACTCACTGATTTCGGGGTCGATGTCACAGAGTCTTCCCGCCTTCTCTTACTAGACTTTGCCGTTGATTCTACTGAACATTGGCGGTCTTGTCTACGAGGCGACCTAGACCTGGACCTAGACTTGGTCCTCGGCGAAGAGGATCGTCCTCGTTTGCGGCGGTCGGGGGGGGGGACGGGGTTGCCTCGACGCTGTCGCTATTCTCGCTACTACTAACTAATTTCTTAGACAAAGCTTTAGTTTTAGTTTTCGATTTGAGAGTTGATCTAGCTGACGTTGCTTTAGACACTGGAGATTTAATCACTAGGTGGTCCCACAGTGCTTCGTCATCACACATTAATGCCTTATGGGCCACATCTTTCGCGTAGACATTAAAGATAGTCTTAATCTCTTGAAGGGCTACAAGGCACGAATGATCTCTCTTCTCAAACACATTTGACCGGAGTTCTGAGTAAACGGCGCACTTCTTCGATATCCAAAGTCTCCTAGATCTGTTTTGGCACCTTACACATCTTACGCAATGTTTATGAGCAAAAACCGGGAGAAGAGAGCAATTAGTTGTAGCGCACAGAGTAAACAGAGGCATGATGGAGCGAGAAAGAAAAAAAAACGCTGTGATCGGCTCACCTGCTGCCTATGCTGCTACTGGAGTGATGAAATCTGGAAATAGAAAATTTCCAGGAATCAATGCTCATAAGGATAATCCGAGAGGTGTTAATACATCCTATCCTTCAAGTCCGCCGGAAAGTTAGCTATAGCGCACTGCTACTCTAACCTTCCGCTGGACTTGTTTTAGGAAAATTTAATTTCCTATTGAACTGCTTACCTGTGACAAAGTGCCACTGGCCCAATTAATCCGTAGTAACTATCTATTGACGATGGTCTAGATAGAACTGCCAAAAGAGTTATTTACAATGCTAAAAATCGCATTAAGGACCTGGTCCTCGAACAAGTGACAATCCCAATGGGATCTTCAACCTAGCTAGGCGAGTTAAAAATGACAGTAGGGATATTATAGGTGAACAGTGTGTTAGAAACGATAATGGGAAGATTGTGTATGCAGAAAATGAAATCAGAGAAGCATGGAAGGCACACTATGAACGATTGCTAAATGTAGAGTTTGAATGGGATAAGGAACAGCTTTGTATCGAAAAACCAATATCTGGGCCCCCTCCTTTGATAGCACCAGCTGTAGTGAGCAACGCAATCAATAAAATGAAGGACGGTAAAGCTCCAGGTTGCTCTGACATTGTCGCTGAGATGATAAAAGCCTTAGGGGAGACTGGTGTAAACTTAGTCACTGAGTTGATAAACACCATTATTAAAGATGAGAAAATCCCAGAGGATTGGCTCAAAAGTGTAATAGTAAATATATACAAAGGAAAGGGGGATGCGCTAGATAGAGGGAAATTATAGGGGCCTGAAAATGCTTGACCAAATCATGAAGGTCTGTGAGAGAGTCCTTGAGGGTTTGATCAGGCAAAGCATCTCTATTGATGATATGCAGTTTGGTTTTATGCCAGGACGGGGTACAACCGATGCTATCTTCATAATCAGGCAGATACAGGAAAGATACTTACTAAAAGGCAAGGATCTTTACTTTTTGTTTGTAGACCTGGAGAAGGCCTTTGATAGGGTGCCTAGAGATGTTGTGCAGTGGGCTATGAGGAAACTTGGTGTGGAAGAGTGGCTGGTGCGTGTGATAATGAAGATGTATGAGGATTCGCGAAGTGCGGTGAGGGTAAAGGGTGTACTGAGTGATGAGTTCGTAGTCCGTGTTGGAGTCCATCAGGGTTCAGTGTTAAGCCCCCTCCTCTTTATTATGGTCTTGGAGGCACTGTCTAGAGTTTTTAGAGGCGGACTCCCGTTGGAACTGTTTTATGCAGACGATTTAGTCCTAATAGCTGACAGTGTGCAAGATGCTGAGGCCAAATTCAGAGAGTGGAGAGAGGGCATGGCGAGCAAGGGTTTGAGAGTCAATATTAACAAAACCAAGGTTATGCATTGTAGATTGAGACGAGGCAATGTGGAAAAGAGCGGTGCATACTGTTATGCCCTGTTTTTCTACAGGATTAACTTGGGTAATGTGAGTTCTAACTGACTGGGTATAGAAGGCTGCATGCACAAAACAAGGTATGAGGAATAGAGAACACAAAATAAACACACGGTAACAAGACACACGATCACATTTATTGACGTACACGCTTCTGTAGTTTTCTTGATAATGATTAATATGAAACATAAGAAGGTATGAATACTCGTACTAGACAAATGATAGAATTGAACAACACTAGCATTAAGTGGATCTGGATGGAGCCTAGTCTCCCACTTCCAACGTTCAGGTATTAATCTTCTGATCACTGGCTTTAATTCACAAGTTTATATACTGGAGACCATCAATGTTACTTATAGATTCATATTCACTGTTAGATTTATTACTGGTAGCTCTGGTGCACAAGTAGTAGTTCACAGACTAGCTTAGACACGCGTATTTTAGAGCACGGCAATTCTAGTAACCTCAGGGGGTACTGATCTAAGTTTTATATTCTTGTATCAGAAATACATAGAACGCAAATCAGTGGGCGAACATTCAGATATCACTAGGGTTTCACTTCTATGTAATAATATCTGGATATGTGGGTAATTACGAGAGTTAATATCGCCTGTTAATTAATAAACACTGATATGCTTAGCACTTCCTAATGGAATGGTTATATATGAATTATACTGGGGCAAAGATATAGCCACTTCATAGAAATATTAATAAGTGAATCTCTAAATAGCACTGTAACACTGTAGTACTGATAGAGTGAATCTTGGGTAGTATTTGATTGGTCTGGTCCTGGTTATCTTGCGTCCGTGATGTTGGGGGCTAACGACTGGTTCCGCGGCCGTCCAGATGGTCCATATGTAGGAAGTTCTCAAGTACGTGGACAGGTCCTTCTATCCAATCTGCCACGGAGTCTGCCGGCTCTGGAACTCAATTCTCAGCCACCAACAATGATAGAGCTCGAGGTCAACTCTGGTGACCAACCACTGGTTGGTGTCTATCTTTCAACTGATTTTACTGGGGGCTGGAGCTTGGTTTATAGGCTCGGTTTTGGACCCTGTAGGCCATAGGGATCTCAAGTTTTGATGGACTTATTTGAGCTCTCAATTGATACGGGAACTAGGTAAGGTGGTGATTACTGTTGTGGCACATGGCTATATGGAGCCTTCATAATGTGATATGACTGAGCCTTAGTAAAAGGTACTATTTTGGCTATACTGGAAGTATTTATTAGTGGCCCCTCCATCATTGACGAACATGCCTATTACATAAGGCATCCTCTTCAAACACTAATCCGCCATAGTTTGAATCTACCGCGCAGAGCATTTAAAAAACTGAGGAGCCTTCATCATGAGCGCACGCGACCTCACTCATGGCTTCAGTCATTATGAATTGGGTTCTCACTACCTTCGTAAAAAATAAAAACAAAAAGAAAATAAGAATAACTATCCAATAAGCTTTCCATCATATCGTGGATGTACTTGTGTGGATCTTTGACCAGACGCTGATTCAGGCGTCATTCTTCCTTCTCTGCTCTGCGCTCAACCTGCCCGGACGTGTCTCCCCACGCTCCGCTGGTTCCGCATTTGCTGCGTCCCTAGTGAGTTTTTTCTCATTTGTTTACTCCGGGATGTATCGAGTAAGGTTAGGATATGTGTAGCAGGAGTGTCCTGGGCTGGTTGCCCGCAGTGCAGTGTATCTTGGGTCGTGTGTTTGGGGCATCTATTTCGGATGTACCCTCGTGGTCCTGTTGTGGACATGTGATCTTTTCACAGTTGAGTTAGCTTGTGATGCAGGCGGCTTTCATTACGCGTTATTTTATGCTGCCTTTTATCTTTCTGATGAGGTAAGCTGTGCTTCTGACGTTCCCAGCGTATTTTTCTTCACTTAGTGAAGTTTTTTCTGGGTCCCGAGTCAGTCTTCCCTTTGTCGGAAGTCTTTACTACAGTGGTGTGTTGGCGGTGGTTCCTGTTGTTATATTTCCAGTGTTTTTGTTTTTATTTCAATATTTCTTATGCCGTCTGCTTAGGCCTAGCCAGCCGCTCGTAGCTTTGCCACATGTACAAGTGTTATTGTGTATTTTATAAATATGTCCTACTGTGTCATGTGTATCCTGGTTTAGTTGTGTATTGGCTAATTCCACGGACTATGTATGTTTCCTGGTTTAGTTGTGTATTGGCTAATTCCACGGATTATTGTGTGGGCCCTGGGCTAGTCGTACTTGGCTTGCTCCCAGGTCCGTTGTGCGTTCAGTTGGTTTCTGAACGGGGTGGGTTACTTTCCGGCGGGTTTTTCTCGGTTTCACCATGAAAAAACCCGGCCGAGAGCCGTGTTGGGCCACGTGTGGTTTCAACACAGGCTTGGGTCCCCGGCGAGGAGGTGTCTGTGGCTCTCCAGGACTGCGTCTCTGTGTTGGTGCCTGTTTCAGGCTCCCTATGATCCCGGGCGGTCTGGCTGTACCCATCTAACATTGTTCATGCGGACAGATGTTATGAAGTTTTTCTACCCGGTTTTACAAACCAAATAGAACAAACCTAGCTGTTGATTGAGGGCTTTCCTCCCCGGTGATCTTTTACAAAGAAGTGGGGACAGGAACTTATGGGGTTAACGTGGTTTACATCTCACCCGGCGGGTGCACCTTGTAGGGTGGGATGAACGTCTTGGTCATTCAATTTAGTTAACCGATCCATTTTAAGTACCTCTACCCCAGACAGAGTTTGTGTTCGGGCTCAGGGGTCCAGTATAGTGCCTGTACCTAAAGATGAATTACCCATTAACATTTTAACCCTGGAATTAGAGAATTCAGGGGGCTCAGGGGTTGAGAGTGTTGCGGACTCCCAAGGGAGTGTAGGCCAAGGCCTAGGTGTTTGGCGTTATTCTCAGCCAGGACCTGACCACCCACTTCCAGCTCAAACTATTCACACAGTGGCTGACGTCCACCGGGACGCGGCGATCCCATCCTCTATCCCTGACTTATCTTGGCAACAAGGTGATGTCCCAGCTTCGGCGGGATCTTCTCAGGAGGAACAGGATAAAAAAGACGAGGTTTCAATTATCTCAGATATGGAAGGGCAAGAGTCAGGTTCAGGCTTAGACGCCGCACAAGATCTTAATGATTCACTAGTTAGTACATCATCAAGTCAAATTGTCACTGCACAGGAAATTGATGGGCTACTCAGTAATGCTTTATCTAAAAATTTTAGCCAACAGCAGGAAACTCCCACAGTGGACTTGGGAGCTCCCACGACAAGCTCTACGGTACGGCCTCTGATGACTTCTATTGCTTTAACTCAGATCCCTCACCCTCCCCCTCTGTCACCATCAGTGGTTACTAGGCATGCTACGGTGGCATTGACCACTTCAAATGTAAGGGTTATAACGGATGTCAATCCGCCCCCTCTAGACAGAGCGCCTCTCAGAAAGGTAGCTATGCCTTGCTTTATGGACCAGACGAGTCATGGGTCCTTTTGACCCCCACTAAACCAGAGATTGCCCAACCTACCTTGTCAGGGGAACTCCCAGTACCGCGTGAGTGGGTCATCCAGGGCAATAAATCCAGGAAATTAAGGGCCTTGGATACTTTAGGCAATGTACTAGATGTCAACATCAAGGCTATACCTAGTTATTATCACCAAGATTATTTTGTTTATGCTGCTAAGCCGGCTTTACCCTCTGCCTCAGCTTCAAAACTTTTTTCAGACTGGTCTAAGCATGACGGATTTAATGACATTAAGACTCTGTCAGCTCTCACTCCAGAACTCGATTTGCTAACCGTCACAGACACAGCAGCTAATCCAGTCTTGAAGGTGGGGCAGTTGGGTCCAGTACCTTGGGTGGAATGGGAGGCAGAGGCTCAAAACTTTGCGACCACATTTACTTCCAAAACTTCCCACCAGATCCCTCAAGATACTCATTCTTGGTTCTCCATGCCAGTCTGTTCTGCCAGCGGAGTCCCTTCAGCTTTGTTTGCTTTCTTAGCTGCCCCTAAAATTAATCTCTGTGAGCTAAAAGAACCTTTCACTACCCCTACCTCAACTCACCTAGAACGAGAATTTAGGCTAAGGGGGAAAGCTTTTCGCCTGTTCTCTCAATACATAGTGTCTCAACAGATAGCAAAGTCTTTGCTCCGGTCCACTCAGGCAATCGCAGACGCGGACGCCAGACGATCGGTTGAATTGTCCCGGCGACTGCTTCTTCAGTCGTCAATCCAATCTTTGGGTGACATCCGCACCGCCTTGCTTGAGGCGGTACGAGCGAGACAAGACCTCAGAATGTCCTTAGTCCGAAAACTGCCTGATCGCATTGCGAATCAGGTGGTCATGTCACCAGTGCTCACTCCCTCTTTAATGTCCCCTGACGTGTGGCGAACGGTGTTTAATATGGCTCAGGCCTTTAAACACAGTCCCACCCCTTCTAAGAAACCTGCCTTTAACTTCCCCAAACCCAGGCCAGTCGCTAAGGCTCAGCTGGGGGGATCTAAGCCCTTTCTCCCACCTAAGTCCTCCTCCTCCCCTCAAGGTCAGTACAGGCATAGACAGAGTAGGTTTTCAGGTCAGAGAGGACGCGGCCATAATAAGCCAGGTCAGGGCCCGTCTTCGGCCAACGCCAGCCAGCCGGCGAAGCGTCCACCACCACCAACTCCACCACCATCAAAAAACTAAAGTCTCTCTTACTCCCGGTGCCAGTATTAAGGCCGGCGGATCCGAGGGTAGTACAGCCGGCGAACCCTTGTCTGCTAACTGGGTCGTTCCGAACGTGTCACCAAGCATGGCCGTTAAACACTTGGGCACGGATGGTGGCACGCAAAGGCATCACTTGGCAGTGACTCCGGCGACCTCGATTACGTCAGCCGACAACGGCGAATTTTGTTTCATTAGAGGTGGAGTCACTGGTCCAGGAAATGATTACCAAGAATGTCATCATCCCGGTCCCCCCAAATTACCCTGTATTCACGTCCAAGCTATTTTTGGTTCCCAAATGGGACAGTGTTCAGATGAGACCAGTCGTAGACCTGTCTTATCTGAACCTTCACATTCACAACGAGTCATTCCGTATGTTAACAGTACACCAAATCAGGCTAACACTTCCGCCGGGAGGTTGGATGTGTTCCCTAGACCTGACAGACGCTTATTGGCACGTATCGGTAAACAAAAGGTTTCAAAGGTTTCTGGTCTTACGGATCAGGCACTAAAATTTTGTTTTTCAAAGGATGCCATTCGGTTTGAACCTAGCCCCTCGATTATTCACGAAATTAGTCCGGCAAGCCCTGATGCCGTTATTAAAGCAAGGAATCAGAGTGTTGTGGTACCTAGACGACTGGCTGGTGGTGGCAGAGACAGAGCAATTATGCATCAAACATGTCAACATAATTTTAAATCATGTCAAAACTCTAGGGTTCAAGGTAAATCTGGTAAAGTCAAACCTTGTTCCCTCGCGAGTAATTCAGTGGATAGGGCTGGTCTGGGACACAGCTGCTCTCACTCTGAGTCAGAGTGTGGACAATCGCAACAGGTTTCGCAGGAAACTGTTCATGTTTCTTCACAGTCTGACTACGACACGAAGGGTCTGGGAGTCTCTGGTCGGCTCTCTCAACTGGATTCAACTAACTGTAATGTTGGGCCGGTTGAAAGTAAAACGTTTAATATTGGAAGGCAACAAATATTTCCCACTCTTACCGGCGGGAAAGTTATGGCCCATCACAAAATTAATCCACACCTTACTAGCGGTCTGGGCGAAGAGGGAAACGTTGCACTCAATAATGTCATGGACCTCTCCTCCGCCAACAGTATGGGTAGACACGGATGCGTCAGGCACAATAGGTTGGGGATTTCAGTCAAATCAGGGGCACCAGGGTCAGGGGCTTTGGTCCCACTTAGAAATCTCCCACATCAATGTCAAAGAATTACTAGTCCCCTTGTATTTCCTTCAGGCTCACAGCCCTGCTTTAAGGGGCAAGTCGGTGGCCTTCAGAATGGACAATCTGAACGCAGTTCACTGTATTCAGAAACAAGGGTCAACGAGGTCAAGGAAGTTGCTAAACGTGTCGGAAGAGATTTTTACTCTAGCCAACAGACTAGACATTTATCTTCACGCATCTTATCTCCCAGGCGTAGCAAACGTCTGGGCAGACGCTCTGTCCCGGAGACAGAGCACGACAGTAGAATGGGAGCTCAAGCAACCCATTTTCAACCAAATGATTGCAGAGCTCTCCCATCCACAAGTGGATCTGTTTGCATCCGAGGAGACTCACAAGCTCCCTCTATACTTCACCCGCCGGATGAAAACGCCGGCAGGGGGGCCGGACGCTCTGGTGACAGACTGGAACAGATGGAGCTCCATCTATCTGTTTCCGCCACCAGATGCGTCACTAATGTGCCACGTAGTGAACAAACTACGAGATTATCGAGGCTTAGTCTCGCTAGTCGCACCCCTGTGGCCGGCGCAGTTGTGGTACCAGCAATTAAAGACGTGGTGCCCGCACCCGGTGTCGCTCCCGGTCGGGTATTTCCACTTAGACACGATTGGCAACCTAGCGACCTCGCTGACTTTTGCATTATGGACATTCAGGAGGCCAAGTGGCTAGCACCATACGGTAGAGAGGTGACCAATAAATTATTAAATCAATATACTCAGTCTACGAAACGACAGTATCAATCACATTGGCAAACCTTTACTTCTTGGATCATTAGAACAGAACAGACTGTGCCATCGATAGTTTAGTTTTCAATTATTTAAATTATCTGTTTGAGCAGAAACGTTTATCTGTGGTAACGTTAAAAAATCACTTAACTGCGATTAGAGTGCCCTTTTTAGACCTTACAGGTCTCTCCATACCGGTAGCGGAGGAAGCAGGTTTTATGAGGGCATGTTTTAAACTCCGCCCACCTCCCCGTCAGCTCATGCCTACTTGGTCTCTGGACAAGGCATTGTCTTTACTTCACTCTCGTCTGTACCAAAATACTGCAGATTTTGCATTACTCTTAAAAAAGGCTATTCCTTTTGGCTTTGGCCACCGGGAACAGAGTGTCTGAGCTGGCGGCGATGAGCAACACACCTAATTGCCTTAGGTTTGGTAGACTTAATGAATGTATTCACATTGCACCTTCCCCGGGATTTGTAGCCAAGAATGAGCACAGTGCACACGTGTTTTCTGAGTTCACGGTGCCGGCGTTAAAAAGGGGAAAGGTGCACCATAATCTATGTCCAGTGCAGGCTCTAACCAAATATTTGAGAGTGGCTCCTCTCAACCCCCAAGGTGCTTTATGGGTAGCGAGTACGGGTAAACGCTTACTGAAACGGAGATTAGCTTCTCTTCTGGTCGAAGTCATTAAAGAGAGTAATCCCGGCGTTGTGGGTAGGGCCCACGATTTACGCAAATGGGCGGCCTCTTTACGTTTTCTGAAGAATTTTTCAGTAGAAGATATTGCGTCCACACAGTTGTGGGCGTCTAATCATACGTTTTTGACTAGATACTTGTCAGTTGCTCTAGACAAACCTTCCTTACCATGTATAGCTTTAAGGCAGAGGGTCTAAGTGGCCCTACTGTCACTTTTGTTTACTTTCAAGGAAAAAGGGGGGGGGGGGGTGCAGTCAGTGTAACATAGGACACCCTAGACCCCACCAGAGTATAAGAGCTGTGATACAATTAGGGTTAATGTGATATGAAAATTTCTCTGCGAGAAATTGTGCTAGTACAATGTTAGTACAAAACAATGGAGTTGTTATAGTAGTTTTAGCTGTGAAAGCAATTTAGTATTAAACAGTGGAGATTTTTTGCAAATTATTTTTCACGAATATTATGGGGTTTATTATGTGCACATGTAAACTTATAACTTGTTATTTTTTGTCACCACTCGTTGTGAGTGGGGTGCCTTGGTAACTACAGATCTGTTCACAGAATCTCCAGAGTTACCCCCTTTTTTGTCAAGCAGGCTTCTTTGAAGCACGCACCTGCTTGAACCCCCTTTTTTGTATTTATATGGTCTGCGCCGTAATTAAATATATTTTTTCAAAGTAAGAATACTATGTGATTGTTTGATTATCTGCTTTGCTAGAGTTATGATATGATTACGAATGTCCCCCTCCAGTCTTAGAAATCAGGCATGTTCGTCAATGATGGAGGGGCCACTAATAAATTATAGGTTTGACTCCTGTAAGGAGATAAAGAAAACCTAATATTTAGTAGTGGCCCCGTAATCATTGACGACTGGGGCCCTCCCGACCGTCCCCTTCCCATTCGTTGATGTATTGAGGATTTTGGTTTACTTGATATGTCAGTGAAGGAAGAATGACGCCTGAATCAGCGTCTGGTCAAAGATCCACACAAGTACATCCACGATATGATGGAAAGCTTATTGGATAGTTATTCTTATTTTCTTTTTATTTTTATTTTTTACAAAGTTTTTTCGTAGTGAGAACCCAATTCATAATGACTGAAGCCATGAGTGAGGTCGCGTGCGCTCATGATGAAGGCGCCTCAGTTTTTTAAATGCTCTGCGCGGTAGATTCAAACTACGGCGGATTAGTGTTTGAAGAGGATGCCTTATGTAATAGGCATGTTCGTCAATGATTACGGGGCCACTACTAAATATTAGGTTTTCTTTATCTCCTTACAGGAGTCAAACCTATAATTTAGGGGGAGAGAGACTGGATCTACTTTGCGAGGAGGATTGGGACAGCTGTGATAGGAGCGTCTCTCTTAGATTGTTCAGTCTTCATTCTATGGTATAGCTGAGGTGCTAATTTGGTTATCGGAGTATGCAAGAAAGGTTAATGGGTTATTGTGGGTTAATAGAGGTTAGTAAAAGTGTTAGTCATACATGGTTAGTTCATTGATAGGAAGAATTCCTGTGCTACCTGGCAATGACCCGGAAGTCAAAACAGGGGTCAGGTATACCTCCGCAGGGGTCGGGGTCTCCCTCCTCGGGTGGGTGAAAAGGGGTAGGTGCGCGCCCTCTCTCTGTAATGGTCGTCCGGCGGCTGTGGCTGGAGGCTTGCCATATTACAAGTGTTTGTAATAACCCTCTGTTTATGAGACAGATGTGGGTGTTCGTAATATCAAAACCGAAGGTGCCTTGACCAGCTGGTTTAATTGGTTGGGTTGTTAATTGCATGGTTTGTTGGATGTGGTGGAGACTGGGTTGCTAACTCTGCCACATTTATCTGGAAGTATGGCAATAGAAGTTAGTCACTGGCGAGGCGGCTAGCCTCGCACTGACGATCATTTGGTACAGGGTTGTGAATGGGTTGTGGAGGGAATAGATGGCATGCAAAGGGTTAGTAAAGTTCTAATGGTGTTCCTTCCTACTGGGGAAGGTAGGCTGGATAGGAGTATATATACAAAAGGTTTGAGAATGTTAGTAACGGAAAAGTTAAGGATATTCAGGGGGTATGCTGGAGAGGCTAGGTCGGAAGGGAGTGGAGGAGCGTGGGGGGGTAACGAGAGGGAGAGGGTTAAGGGGGGCTACGTGGAAGTTTGACCCTAAGGTCTCTGGGCGTAGGGGTGGCATTAGACTACAGTTGGTATCGTAGCCTGGGGGTTAATGACAGGGAAGGTATGTTAGCCAAACGCTACCGGGGGATGAGCAATAAGTGGTGGTATATGAGTCTGGAAAGGATAGAATCATGTGGACTGTGGGCTGTGGGGAAGAGGAGGTTAACTGTAGGTGTGTGGTTGACTGTGGATAAAAGTAGAGAAAAACATGGTGTATTATTACTCGTCAATACGAGGGGTTATGGACACTATTATTTGACACAATTTCTTGCTGATCTAGTTGTCCCTGGGAACTGCGTTTTCTATGAAATATAGACCAAAGAAAGCGGCAGTTCGTAGGGGTACTTCGTTATTGTTTCGTGGTAGATATGTGTCGAGACAATGGTAAAAAAAGGTTATCTATACAATCTCTGGTTGGGGTAAGAATTAGAGTTACTGCATGGTGGCTAGCATCTTCAGTCATTATCTCTGTCTAGGTCTTACAGGAATAATGGTTATATATACAATGGTGTACCCGTGGGTATCATAGTTCCTTATCAATTATGACATGGGGGTTAACATATTACTTCTCGGATGGAAGAACATACATAGATTTATGGGGGCGGTTGATCTTCAGAAACTTAGTCTGGCAAGACAAGGTGTAGGACACCAGGGGTAGTGGATACGCGAGGTGGGGGAAGGGTCATCGGTTAAAAGCGATAGGCAGGTGTGGTTTGGAGCTGCTTAGCCCTGCGGGCTTCGGCCTGTCTGAACTGGTTGGCTTGGTCACCTGGTCCTTCGGGCTTCTTGTTCTGGGGCATTTTACTTCCCTCTCCTTGAAGGCGGAGCTGGGGGTGAAGGGGGGATATGAGTCTGGGGTTGTCTTGGGTGGTGTTGCAGGCTGGGAAAATATATGGAGGCAATGTGCAATATTGGTTTAGGTAAGGTGCGTGATGGGGGTGTGTGAGAAAGAGGGGGTGTGTGTGTTGTGTGGCTTGGGCTTTTAGTGGAAGAAAGGGGTTTTGCTTTTACATAGCGGTCTTCAAATCTGATGGGTCTGTTGATGATTCTACCTTTGGAGGTTCTGGTGGGAAGGTAGATTTTTGTAGTGGGACTTGAGTCGCTCGACGATGTTTTATATTGAGGGGAAGAACGCTTTACAGGTGGAGGGCATTTAGTGGGGGTGATGTAGGGGGTTATGCGAGAGGTAGATGCGTGTGGAGGTTTTTGTCGAGTGAGGATGGTAGGAGAAATGGGAGAGGATTGGGTGGGGGTATTGATGGGGGTTCTCGGAGGGGCGACTTTGTGGGGGGATTTAAGTGGGGGTGTGGAGGTCGGGTACGTCGTTTTGGAGGGGCTTTGGTTGGGAGTTACTTGTGTGGTAGACGTGGTGGGTGAGGAGGGGTTGGTCGTTGGCATAGGGTAGTCTTTAGGGGGAGGTTGGTTGGGGGTTTTATGAGATGATGAGGTTGGTTGATGCGTGCGTGGGGTCGCAGGGATAGTGGAGGGGAAATGGGTGGATGCGGGGGGGGGGGGGGGCTAGACGAGTGGGTAGTGAGGGGAGGTTTAATTTGGAGGGTTGGGGATAGGAAAATGTGTTGGGTGCATTCTTTGGTGGGGTTGGTGATTTGATGGTGGTGAAAATAGGTGGTTTTGTGGGAGTTTGGTGGGGGGGCAGATCTAGAAGGTCATTCGGGGTGATGAGGTGGGGGTTGAGAGGGGATGAGGTTGAAGGGGAAGGTGTTTGCTCCCGGGGGAGGGTGGGGGTGGTTATGTTTGGAATATAGTTAGAGGGGTGATGGTGTTTGCTTGTGATTATTCGTCTTCTTTCCCTTTGTGGAGGAGAATTCGACGAAGAAGAAGAGGAGGAGGATAGTGGTCTGGCAGCTCTACGGAATTTTGTTATCAGGGTGTGTTTTCTGGAGGTTTTAAAAGATTTCAGTCGTGGGCGTAAGTTGTAGCGTGAGGTGACTGGGGTAGGTTGTGTGGTGCGGTTGGGTGTGTACTTGGTTTTAGGTAGGGGTGGAGGTTTTCTTACTGTGGTGCCTGGTGGAGGTATGTCAGGGCTAGACGGGAGGGTTTCTGTTGTGGTCGGGGTTGTGGGTGGAGGTTTTCGTACTTGGATAAGTTGGGGAGGTACTTGACTATCAGAAGTGAAGGAATGGGTCATGGTGGAGGAAGGTGTGATAGTGGGGGCTTGGGGTTTGTGGAGGTTAGTTTGGGGGGTATGTTGAGGAATGATCGGCCGGTTCGGTACTGGAAGGTTTAGGCCCTTAGGGGTTTGTAGGGGGACATTCATAGCCTGAGTGGGAGGGGTAGTAGGGGTGTTCAATTCAGGGTCGGACGTGTGGGGTGGGGTAATGTCTTGTGGTTTTAGAGGTTTAAAAGCTCGGATGAATCTAGTTCGGAACGTGCGAGTCACGCCGTGATAATCAATGGTGACTTGATAGGCATTTGGGACTTGTATGATGGTGTAGGGGCCGACATAGCGAGGGCCTAATTTGTTGGTGACAGGGAGGTTGGCTACCATTACGGTGTCATGGATGGCGAAAGGGTTTTTATCATCGGGGTTATCAGTTTTGGTGTCTTGACAGGTTTGGGCGGTATGGAGGGTGTTTTGCAGATGTTGCAATGGGTCAATTGTGGAGGTGTTGGAGGGGAGGTGAGCGTGATGGTGGAACGGCAGTAACAGGGGGGGTATGCCGTAAACACATTCATGAGGGGAAATACCGTCCTCTCGGGGACAGGTGTTCATGCCCCATTGTATCATTTTTATCTGTGATGGCCAGTCTGAGGTGTTAAGAGCAATCATTTTTGTACGTAACTGGTTGTTGATGGTGCGATGGCTGCGTTCGCATATAGCATTTCCTTGAGGCCACTACGGGGATGAGTGTTTGATCTTAATACCGCATTGTTGGGTGAACTGGTGCCAAACGTGTCCACTAAATTCGGGGGCATTGTCGGATAGAAGAGCAAGGGGAAGGCCGAATATAGGGAACACTTCTGTGGCAAGCAGTGTGGCGACGGTGGTGGCTGTGTGGTCTTTATCTGGGCAGGCTATTAAAAATTTTGAATATACGTCAACAAAGGTGACGATATAGCGGTTGCCAGCGTAAGAAGGAAACGGGCCCATGATGTCGAGGGATAGAACTTGGAACGGTTTGTCGGCAGAAATGGTACCAGCTGGGCCTGGGGTGCATGATCTATCCTTCCCCAATAAACAAGGTTTGCAGGATTCTGTCACGCGTTGTGCAATCTTGGAGGGGTTGGGGGTCCAGTACTGATCCGCGAAGATTTTTAATATCTTCTTTTGTCCAAGGTGTATGCCGTTTCCCTCGTGGATGGCAATCATGTAGTCGTGGGCAATGGTGGGGTCTAGGACTATGTGACCGGAGTCTGTGGCAAGTTGATCTCCCCAGCGAGTCAGTTTCTTGAAGATATTTAACGGTATCCAGGGTGGTCTGATCCTTGTTTCCCAAGATTGAATTAGTGAGGGGGCTGGGGGGGAATTATATTGGTTGATGGGGGTATGTAAGAGCTCAGTGTTTTGTAAGGCGGCTAGGTTGGTGGGTTTTTTTTTCAGTACTGGCAAACGTGACAGGGCGTCTGCATTGGTGTGAAGTTTACCTGGACGATACTGTATTGTAAAATCGTAGTCCTCTAGTGTCTCTCCAGCGTACCAAGATGGCTGAGTTGGTTTCGCACCTACGCAACCATTGCAAAGATTGATGGTCAGTTATTATATCTAGTTTCGCGCCCAACACAAATGACCTGAAGTGGTTGAGTGCCCAAATGATCCCTAGGCACTCTCTCTTGGTGGCTGCATAATTCTGTTGGGCTTGGTTGAGTGTGGAGGTGGCATACGCTATCACATGTTCCTCTCCGTCTCTTACTTGAGCTAAAACTGCACCAATGGCGTACAGAGATACGTCGGTATAAAGACGGAAAGGTTTATGGTAATCAGGGAAAGCGACAATAGGGGATTGGATCAGCTTTTGTTTCAAAGTGTTAAAAGCGAGGTCTCTTTCAGGTGTCCAGGTGAACGTGGTGTCCTTGTGGGTGAGTTGGTGGAGGGGTCTGGCTATTGCGGCAAAATGTGGGACGAAACGTCTGTAGTATGTGGCTAAACCTAGAAAAGAACATACTCCTTTAACGGTGGTGGGTGGGGGTTGGTTTTGTATGGCTTGAAGTTTCTTGGGGTCTGGTGCAATGCCATGTTCAGATATTACGTGGCCGAGGAAATCTACCTTATTTCGTGCAATCTCGCATTTTGAGGGTTTCAATTTCAGCCCGGCGGCTCGGATTCTTTGAAGAACTTGTTTCAACCTGAGGTGTTCTTCCCAGGTTTGTGAGTATACAATAATATCGTCTAGATACGCTAGGCAGGTTTCCCAGGTAAGGCCATGTAATACCGCTTCCATCAAACGGGAGAAAGTGGCGGGTCCGTTGCAGAGGCCAAAAGGTAGGACGTTAAATTCGTAGTGGTGGCCACCACTAGTGGAGAATGCTGTTTTTTCTTGGTCCTCTGCCTTGATGGGCACTTGCCAATACCCTGCTTGCAAGTCGAGGGTAGTGAACCATCTGGATCCGTATAGGGAGTCAAGGGAATCGTCTATCCTGGGTAATGGCGTAGCGTCCTTAATGGTTACGTCATTCAGTCTCCTGTAATCTACGCAAAAACGGGTTGACCCATCTTTCTTTTTTACTAGGACAACAGGGGAAGACCAGGGGCTGATGGACGGGGTAGCAATTCCGGCCTCTTAACATCTCTTGGACTTGGCGTTCCTCTTCCTGGCGTTGTATGGGATTTTTTCTACGGGATGGTTGTCTTATGGGGGGCCTGTGGTGTTAATGATGTGTTGTTCAACATTGGTCTGTCCTATTTCAGTGGGTTGTTGGGCATATATGTCACTGAACTCTACCAATAGTTCGTACATGCTGTGTTTTTGGTGGTCGGATAATGTGTCAGGGAGAGGGGGTAATTTGAGACTGGTAGGGGTTTCATTGGAATCTATGGGGAGGTCATCAAATGTTTCGAGGTCTCCTATGATGAGGCCTTTTGGTAATGTCAGGGATTCTTCAGAGATATTGGCCACTAGAATGTGGTTTATGCGAGCGGAAATGATGGCGGGTTGTAGGAGGCAACGATTGGGGTCGGTGGACGTGGTAGTGGGGGAAAATATCATGTGAGTTTGGGGTATGGGTCGAAGGTTAACCCAGTTTTGTTGGCGGGGGGGAATTTGACATCTATCTTGAACTACAGCTGGGCTAATGATGGTGGGGGACCGACTGGTGAGCAGGTGCTCGGTACGCATGAGGGGGGGGAATCACTTTGGTGGGGGTCACGCGTGAGGGGGGGATTAACGGCGCGTGTGGGAGGATCAGAGTGGTGAGGTGTGAGTGATTTAGAAAACGGAATTTGTTGGTGGGACTGTGGAGGATTGGTGGGGGAAGAGTTAGGCATAGAACATGGGTTATTGGGGGAGGACTGATGTACTGATTTGTGGTTGTTAAAAGGACGAATTTGGGGAGTTTTGTCGGTGGCAGTGACGGTTTGTTTAGAGGTTATATGGGATTGGTGGGTTTGTCTGTCATGAGGGGGTGAGTCAAGTGTGGGGTTTTGAAGTTTTTTAGGGGTGTGAATTGTGTGGGGTGGAAGGGAGCTACTGACGGAAAACTGTCACAAGGGAAATTTGGTTGGTGGGGGAATAGCTGAGCATATCTGGGGGCATGGGGAAAACATTGTTGGGTACATAGGTCGGCATTTTCCCTGGAAACATGGGTACACAAATATTTGGTAGAATGGTTTTTACATACATAAGAGTCTGTCCTGGAAACATGGGAGGATTGATCCTGGACAGAGTTAGGAGAAATGGGGAGGTTTACATCATTGAGTTGCTTGGACTTGTCTTCTTTCGTTTGCTGAGGCATTTTTTCAACGGAATGAGTGGTATTTTGAGAGAACTCGGGGCAAGGGGGGGATTTAGGAGTTACCTTAGTGCTAGCTGCAACTTGGTAATCTTGACTCAGAGTTTGTTGAGGATGGAGGTGTTGTTTCTGTTTGTGAACTGGTTTCTGTGTGATGGGTTGGTCAGAGGCTTTGGGTTGGATTTTTTTTTTGAATGAGATCAGCCTCTGGCCGCAGTCAACCTGGGCCCGGAGTTTTTGAAGGAGGTCAAGTCCAAGGAAACCATCGTCATGTTTACAGTGGGAGGAAAATACTGTGAACGGGTGATAACAACGGTTATGGGGGTCAGGAGTAGTTACTGACAGGGGCAAAGTGTCTCCTTGGAGATTTAAGTAGGTATCAGCAGCTGAGATTAGTTCTGCTTTGGTAGGTAACAAGGGGCCAAATAGTCGGTGGTGTTGATCATAATAAGACTTGAACAAACATGACTTAGCAGCTCCCGTGTCGATTAACAAGCGGACAGGAATGTCCTTGATTTTGGCCATGTAGTAAATGGGGGCAGTGCGATCAGTTATGGCGTCCCCCGCCGAGCCCATCGTGGGCGGGGGATACTTTAAAAATCCTGGGGGTCGGTAGCTACCTCCTCCAGGGTTTCCTCAGTATCGTCTGAGGTCATGGAAATGGCGGGCTATGTCTTCAGTGTGCATTGCCTCCATTTCTTCCTCTTGTCCCCACTCCTCTTCATTTACAGAAATGCGAGGAGTACAGGGGCGAGGTTTGGCAGAGTCACGAATTTGATGGAGGGCACACTTAGCACTACAGGCAGGGAAATCATAGGGATTGATAATCACTAATGTAGGGTTCTTACGTTGGTAGGGGTTGTAGATTTTGTTCCGGTTGAAGATTCTGCGTGGCTGGGTAGGTTGGAACCGGGGCCTACTGGGTTGGGGCTTGCCGGAAGGGTAGGTAGGTTTGTTGTGGAAGGATGAGGATGGGTACGCATTCTTGGAGTTGAAGGTTTGAGCCTTGGGGTTTTGGTTGTCGAGGTGCTGCGGGTGCGTGGGGAACCTCTTGATTACAGCGATTTGGGTGGGTGTTTCTGTGTGCACGGCGAAAATACGTCGGATCGTGATGAGATCTTTTTGATATCCGACGAAATCGTGCACACGGAAATTATTCTTTACTGCTGAGGGCAATATTGATACAAGGTTGACCAGAATCTGCTGTTCTTGCTGGATTCTGGTCAATGTGGAGAAAGACACTTTGATATGTTGGGCGATCTTATTCACTGTGGCATCTAGATCGCCTTCGAATTTAGTGTCTTGGAGACGGGTGTGGGCCACGAAAACGCCCAACGAAGGCTTAATGGCCTCTTATCACTATTGTGCGAAATTCGTCCCATGTGAGAGCAAGGTGCACTTGGTAGGCAACCAGGGAAACGGCTTTTCCCAGGTGCGTTAATGTCACGGCTATCTTTTCTGCGTCTGTGGTATAAGCTAGGTCAAGTACGGGTTTCACTATAGTCATGAATATTTCGATCTCGTAAGTCTCCCCATCATTATAATGTGGGATGGGGACGTGAGAACGGTGCGCCATGATGTTATCGTGTTCTGGCTGTTCCAAACTTGCAATGTAATGCAACCTTTTATCTGAATCAAGAACCACCGCTGCCGCCAATGTTATGCCCTGTTTTTCTACAGGATTAACTTGGGTAATGTGAGTTCTAACTGACTGGGTATAGAAGGCTGCATGCACAAAACAAACAAGATATGAGGAATAGAGAACACAAAATAAACACACGGTAACAAGACACACGATCACATTTATTGATGTACACGCTTCTGTAGTTTTCTTGATAATGATTAACTCTCCCAGACATATATGACGCGATCGCGTCATATGGCAGAGTGAACCAAAAAACACATATGACGCGATCGCGTCATATGGACTTATTATATTGCTAGAAAATAAGTTTATGACGCAATTGAGCTGGTTTTTTGGCTGGTAAGTCCGATAAGTTAGATGTACATGTGGAAACATCTAGCAACCCCCTAGCGTCCCTGTGAGGGCCCCGCGGTGGTAGAGAGAGTCAGTTTCTTCCCATCAGCCAGCCTAGTAGGTGGGTGTGCGCCGCCCTTTAAACCAAGGGGCCTCCATTTTGCCCAGCCTGGCTGGTATTACCGCCCTAATATAACCCAAACGAAGTGCTATATCGTTGGGTTATCGATGGATTATTGTGTTATTCTTATTTAGGGTATAAAAACCATGTTAGTGAAGTGTTTTGCTAGTCTGGTGTACGTGACCAAGGTGGGCTCCATGAGGGGCCATGGTTTCGCTTGTTTGTGGATCACTTTCATACCATATTGAGTCAATTATATTGCTATTTATCACTTGAAGTAGTGTATTTTACTTGTATAAGTGTTTCTTAGTGAAAAAACTTTTATTACTGGTCGAGCATTCTCTGGTGTAGGCTACGTGACCAAGGTGGTGGAGCCCACGAGGGGCCATGCTTTTTGCCAAACGTTTTGCTTGTTTGTGGAACACTTTCATATAAATATCAGTCAATTATATTGCTATTTATCCGTTCAAGTAGTGTATCTTACCTTGTATTAGTGTTTAATAATAATAATAATAATAATATTTATTCAGTTAGCAATTTACAGAGTTGGTACCACATAGTTTGTTACAAATATGACATGTACCAGCCTTGCATAATTCCAACTAAGGATAGCCCAATAAGGCCGTTAGGCGTATTTCCATTGTGGTCCTTGTATCTTAGTGAAAAACCTTTCATTACTGGTCGAGCATATGTCGCCATGCTCCCTCAGCCCTGTGCATTTTTGCTCGATAATTTAGTGGTGGAAAGTGCTTGCATTTTTGCTCGATAATTTATTGGTGGAAAGTGCTTGGGAGGTAAGTTTTTTATGGGCAAAAGCACTCTACATATACGGCTTGGTGGCCACGAGGGAATCTCAGCAGTGTGAGTAAGTACAGTCAACATTTTTGGTGGTGGTGGTGGTGGAGATGGTGGTGGTGGTGGTGGAGATGGTGGTGGTGGTGGTGGTGGTGGTGATGGTCGGGGTGGTGGTGGTGGTGGAGATGGTGGTGGTGTTGGTGGAGATGGTGGTGGTGTTGACACCAATAGGGTAGGGTCCCTTTTCTGACCGTGGGTCAGGTCAGAAAATGAACCCAACCCTATTTGTGTCAACACCACCACCATCTCCACCAACACCACCACCATCTCCACCACCACCACCACCACCATTTTATTATTTTTATTATTTTTGTGTTTAGGCCTATTTTATTATTTGTATTATTATTATTTATTATTATACCTGTTATTCCTGTGTATGGGATCACCCATAAAAAAGTATTTATATTTGTATTTCATTTATATTTTTGCTTTATTATATTATAATTTATTATTATTATTATTATTATTATTATTATTATTATTATTATTATTTATTATTTATTATTATTTATTATTATACCCAACATAAATGTCCCCCACCACAAACTCTTATTATATATAATTATATAATTATATATATATATATATATATATATATATTTATATTTATATATCTATCTATCTATCTATCTATCTATTGCCTGACGCCGTGATCCCCGAAGGGGTGGCCACGAACGAACCGCCCCCATGCACCCCTGTCCCCAGTCAGTCGACGCCCCTCCCCCCAACCAGCACCGCCTTCATTCATGTAGTTCCTCACTCCATCCTTCCACCTCATATTCGGTCTACCTCTCCCCCTCTGTCCCTCCACCTCGCTCTCGTACACCCTCTTAGTCATTCTCTCGCTTTCCATACGTTCCATATGGCCGAACCATCTCAAGTTGTTCCTTTTCACACTTTCCAGCACATCTACCTCCACACCACACCTCCTTCTTACTTCCTCATTAGTCTGTCTATCCCTCCATGTAATTCCGCACGCACTCCTTAAGTAATTAATTTCCACTGCTCTCACTCTTGGTCTGAGTCTCTCAACCAACGTCCATGCTTCGCTTCCGTAAGTCAGTGTCGGGATTACCACACTGTCATGCAAGGACTTCTTCACTTCCATACTGACCACCCTATTTCTTGTTACTGCTTTTAGCGTTCCTACAACCCTCTTCCCCTGTTGTACCCTCTCCCGCACCTCTTCATCCATAGTCCCATCTTTACTCAACACACTGCCCAGATACTTAAAAGAGTTGACGATCTCCATAGCCTGACCGTTCAGCTTCACCTCACACTCTGTGACTTCACCCCTTTCGAAGACCATAACCTTGCTCTTCCCCGTATTTACCTTCAAATTCCGTTTTTCGCACACTGTTCCAAACTCATTTACCAGACCCTGCAACTCCCATTCATTATCACTCATCAGAACTGTATCATCCGCAAACAGCAGTATAGGTAGCTTCCACTCAATTCCCTCCCTTTTCAGCGATACACCAACATCCACTGCTCTTGATAGTATTTCTTTCATAACTCCATCCATATATACAGTAAACAACCACGGGGACATCACACACCCCTGTTTCAAACCAACATTCAGGTCAAAGAACTCGCTCTGCTCACTCTCCACACGTACTGCCGCCTTTGCACCCTCATACATGCTCTTCACTGCTTTCAGCAACTTGCCATCTACTCCGTATATTCTAAGTACTTTCCACAAACCTTCTCTATCCACTCTGTCATAGGCCTTCTCCAAGTCCATAAAGGCAACATACACCTTTTGTTTCTTCTCCAGATACTTCTCCACAACACAATTCAGGGTAAAAATCTGATCTACACATCCTCTTCCCTTCCTAAAACCTCCCTGCTCGTCGCCTATCCATTTCTCCGTTCTCACTCTCACTCTCTCAATTACTACCCTACTGTATACCTTCCCTACTACGCTTAGAAGACATATTCCTCGGTGGTTACCACACACTCCTCTTTCCCCTTTGCCCTTATATAGGGGGACTATTATGCCAGTCTTCCAGTCATCGGGTGCACTCCCCTTCTCCCATGCTAGTTTGCACATTTTCCATACCCATTCTATCACTATCTCACCACCATACCTCAACATTTCCCCACACACTCCATCTGTTCCTGGTGCTTTCCCCAACTTCACTCTTTTCATGGCTTCCCACACTTCTGACCTCCTGATCCCCACCTCCTCCTCCACTACTTCTCTTCTTCTCCCTCCCATACCATATCCAGCTATGTTTGCTGGCTCTTCATTCCTTTCATTTAGCAACTCACTGAAGTACTCCCTCCATCTTTCGACTCTCTCTTGCTTCTCGGCTAGCATTCTCCCATTCTTATCTTTCACACCCTTACTGTTTCCCTTGCTACCTTCCCTAACTTTCTTGACTTCTTTCCAGAACAGTTTCTTACTCTCCCTCCATTTTACACTCAGATTCCTTCCAAATTCCTCATCTACTCTTCTCTTACTTTCCTTCACTACTCTCTTCACCACCCTCTTACTCTCCACGTACCTCGCTCGTTTCTGTCTCTCGGAATCTTCATTCCCTCTACTACCCAACCACTCTCTATATGCTTTCTTCTTTTCTTCCACAGCTATTCTTACCTCTTCTGTCCACCATGCTGTACCTTTCACTCCCCTCCCTCTTCTCCTCACTCCACACACCTCCTCACATGCTGCACATATCTCATCCTTAAACACCTTGCTCATCTCCTCCACTTCCTCCATAACTTCCAGGTCGAACCCACCTAGTCGTCTTTCCACTGCTCTCCTGTACTCCTCCCTGACTTCCTCCTCCTGCAACCTCTCCACCCTCCTCACCATTCCACCCTCCTCTCGCCTCCCTCCCGCTCTCCTCACCCACTTCTTTTGTATCCTAACCTTAGCTACCACTACATAATGATCAGACAGACCCCCTCCAATACCCCTATACACCCTAGCATCCATCACAGATTTCTTCATTCGTTCATCCACACATACATAATCAATCAATGACTTTCGTTCCACCACTGTCTTATCCTTCATCGTCAACATCCGTTTCCACGTGTACCTGTGGATCATTCTGTGTCGGAAGAAGGTGTTGGCTATCCACAGCCTCCTCCCCACACATACGTCCACAAGTGCACTACCATTCCCATTCACCTCTGATGGTACCCCCCACCCTCCCACCACTCCCTCAACTTTCCTATCACCCACCTTACCATTCATATCCCCAATCAGAAATATTCTTTCGTTCTTGTCAAACTTCTCCAGGCACGCCTCCACATTCATCCAGAACTCCTCTTTCTTTCTTTCAAGTATATCCTCTGTCGGGGCATACACGCATACAATCACCCACGTTTGTATTCCTACTTTCATTCTCACCCACACAATCCTTGAACCCACAGACCCATACTCTCTTACATATATATTTATATATATATATATATATATATATATATATATATATATATATATATAATCTATAATCTATATATATAATATAATTCGTGTTTATGTATTTATCTATGTTATGCCCCCTCCCCCTCCCTCCCCCCCCCCCATTATACCTCCCTCCCCTCCCCCCTCCCCTCCCCCCTCCCCTCCCTCCCCCCATATATATATATATATATATTGTGACGCACCCAGTGCGTGGCAACGTAACCTGATTGTACTCCTTGGTACTCCACTGTACCGTCACGGTGCGTGTACCGTGTACCGTGCTGGCTGCTTATATTGAGTGTGACAACGTATAACTATGTTCTTTGTATCTCTGCAAAGGTCTCGTCATGTGCTAACCAGTGGTGGGTTTTGTTTTAAGCCATGTCGAGACCTTCCATTTAATATGTAGTATCAATAGAGAAGTTGATAGATGAGATAATAGGAATTCAGAGAGAGAGAGTGAGTTAGACTTCAGAGCGAGAGGGTAGCAATGGTTGCCAGACGTATGGACCGGTTGGCAGCCCTGCGCTTATAGCTAGGTGTGACAGGGTTGGTAGTACATTGCCGCCTGCATATGCTGCCTGGCTGCCCATGTTGTCGTACTGCACATTGCATGGAGGCTCGCTGTGTGTTCCATGATCAGGTTGCCTAGAACCTTTGAGATTCTAACATCCCTTGCCCTCTCTCCCAATTTCTCACGGTTGCACTCTTTCTCTCTGACGACATTACTCTCATTTCATTCTTCTCTCTATTTAAATGCATACCCTTCCCTTGAGGTCCTAAAGGAGTTTCAGCACTCACCTCTCGTATTACTCTTAGGACAAGCATATATTTACATGTATTAGATTTAAGGGGTTAATGTGAACAGCGATCTTCTTGATGAGGATAGTTGGTGAACGTTCTACATGTTCACGAGTTATATGCCCAGCTCATCATCCAATTTGTGACTAGACTAGTGCCATGTGTAAGAGCCCGACCATGCCCAGGAGTTGTCTGTAGAGGGGCGAGGACTTAGCCTTGATTTGCCTACCGAGCCAGGAGCGAGTGCAGTACCAGAGACTACAGCTCGCTCGTAGTGCCGGTATAGTAGAGTAACGTAATTTATCTGTCCTAGTGTTCTCTACAGTCTTTTCCTGGGTTCTCGCTTTCGGTGCTGGGACTCGTTGTTCCTGTGACTTGGCCTGCTAGCTAGAACACATGGGGATGATGAGTGGGTTATATCTTTATTTTACTATGCATTGCAGCTCTCTTTAAGTTTATGTATGTAACACTTTACAATACACATTACTCACACACAAGACAACACTATTAATACTTTCATGTATCAATTAACTGCACTGTCGTTTTGCTGCTGTGTCCGGAGTTCCGTTGCGTAGGGCGCATACAGACTCAGAGGGGAGACAGAGTGAGAGAAGCGAAGTAGCCTATGCGGTAGTAGGCTACCGGCGCAGTACTGTTGCCTGCAACCTTTTAGTTATTCCAAGTATAGATTCATTATTACAATAAGTGACTACTGTTTATGTTCCTTCCATGTGTATTATTAGGTATCTACTGGATCATGAACATCTTGTATGCTACATGCTAGTGCATGTTAGTAGGGGACAGTTATTCTAGTGCACGCGCTTTCAAGTAGGCGTGTACATTTGTCATTTAGCATTTCACTGTCATACCTTTAGCCTGCTTCTATTCTACATTATTAGAGGCTTAATATTAACGTAGTTTCTTGAGTATTGCACTTCTTTAGTAATAACGTAACCTATAAATGTCTGAGGGAGTTTAGCCTCATAGCCTACCCCTGTTGTACACTTTCGCCGAGTTAAGGTACCTCGTTACCATAGACGATAACTCTGTAGGGCGTTGGTGCTTTTGTTGTCTGGAGCATATAGTATTTGGGACTGGAATCGAGCGTGTCGTTGTCACATAAGCCATTTCTGTCCTACGATCAAGAATCCCGAATATGTATTGCCGATCCAGCCGTAACAAAATGGCGACCTTGCACAAGATTCAGTAGTATCCTATCACATGTTTTTTGGAGAACTATTCTATGCTACCTAGTAGAGCTGGCTAGAATTTTCTTGCATATTGGAGGAATTTTTATTGTGTCATTATTGTATTGGTGGACTTGCAGATTGTTTCGTTGGGGGTGTCTAGAGTAGAGTCATTCAAGCATCTTTAACATTTTGTGAGTCGAGACTGCAATTAGTAATAAGCACTTCTTTTTTTTTATGAACAGCAATTGTATAACCAGCACTATGTCTAATGACTCATCATTTACGGGGGAGGATAACACGGTACAGCCTAGTAACCAGCAAGTACAACAGATGTTTAGGGAGGGGAGTGTTATAAGTGGAGAGAGGGATGCCCGGGCATTTTTGCAGACACCTTTGACCGAACAGCGCCTGCAGGCTATTGATTGTTACGGTCTTCGCTGTTTAGCCACGGTTTTGGGGCGGGACTGTCCTGACAGTTGGCCCAAGAAGAATTTGGTGGCATGTTTGTTGGGTGATGGCGATGGGGCGGTGGGTGGAGTGGGGTCTTGGGGGGTTCCCTCCAAGCCTCCATTCCACTCTACCCCTGAGCTGGGCCCTCAGCCAGCGAGTCTTAGCACGATGCAGCAGGAGGGTTCTCAAGGGCAAGCTGGCTTACCCGTAAACACGTCTCGGTGTGGATCCCCCATTTTGTGCTCTCCCCCCCCAGGCCTGTCTCCTGAGATGTTATTTCAGCTAGAACTAGCTAAGTTTAAGCTGCAGGAGACTCAGATACAACAGGCTAGTATAGAACGCATAGAGGTTGCTAGAATCCAAGCCAATCAGGATGCAACCAGGTACCAGGCTGAAATGGATGTCGAGAAGTCTAGAGTAGAGACCACGGGGCGTCATCTCGGTGGTGGGCACCGGGTTACAGACTCACTTTCGCATTTAATTAAGTTAG
>JBAKBP010009639.1:0-82554 GCA_037953745.1 Lithodes maja
CACCTCGCTCTTGTACACCCTCTTAGTCATTCTCTCGCTTTCCATACGTTCCATATGGCCGAACCATCTCAAGTTGTTCCTTTTCACACTTTCCAGCACATCTACCTCCACACCACACCTCTTTCTTACTTCCTCATTAGTCTGTCTATCCCTCCATGTAACTCCGCACGCACTCCTTAAGTAATTCATTTCCACTGCTCTCACTCTTGGTCTGAGTCTCTCAACCAACGTCCATGCTTCGCTTCCGTAAGTCAGTGTCGGGATTACCACACTGTCATGCAAGGACTTCTTCACTTCCATACTGACCACCCTATTTCTTGTTACTGCTTTTAGCGTTCCTACAACCCTCTTCCCCTGTTGTACCCTCTCCCGCACCTCTTCATCCATAGTCCCATCTTTACTCAACACACTGCCCAGATACTTAAAAGAGTTGACGATCTCCATAGCCTGACCGTTCAGCTTCACCTCACACTCTGTGACTTCACCCCTTTCAAAGACCATAACCTTGCTCTTCCCCGTATTTACCTTCAAATTCCGTTTTTCGCACACTGTTCCAAACTCATTTACCAGACCCTGCAACTCCCATTCATTATCACTCATCAGAACTGTATCATCCGCAAACAGCAGTATAGGTAGCTTCCACTCAATTCCCTCCCTTTTCAGTGATACACCAACATCCACTGCTCTTGATAGTATTTCTTTCATAACTCCATCCATATATACAGTAAACAACCACGGGGACATCACACACCCCTGTTTCAAACCAACATTCAGGTCAAAGAACTCGCTCTGCTCACTCTCCACACGTACTGCCGCCTTTGCACCCTCATACATGCTCTTCACTGCTTTCAGCAACTTGCCCTCTACTCCGTATATTCTAAGTACTTTCCACAAACCTTCTCTATCCACTCTGTCATAGGCCTTCTCCAAGTCCATAAAGGCAACATACACCTTTTGTTTCTTCTCCAGATACTTCTCCACAACACAATTCAGGGTAAAAATCTGATCTACACATCCTCTTCCCTTCCTAAAACCTCCCTGCTCGTCGCCTATCCATTTCTCCGTTCTCACTCTCACTCTCTCAATCACTACCCTACTGTATACCTTCCCTACTACGCTTAGAAGACATATTCCTCGGTGGTTACCACACACTCCTCTTTCCCCTTTGCCCTTATATAGGGGGACTATTATGCCAGTCTTCCAGTCATCGGGTGCACTCCCCTTCTCCCATGCTAGTTTGCACATTTTCCATACCCATTCTATCACTATCTCACCACCATACCTCAACATTTCCCCACACACTCCATCTGTTCCTGGTGCTTTCCCCAACTTCACTCTTTTCATGGCTTCCCACACTTCTGACTTCCTGATCCCCACCTCCTCCTCCACTACTTCTCTTCTTCTCCCTCCCATACCATATCCAGCTATGTTTGCTGGCTCTTCATTCCTTTCATTTAGCAACTCACTGAAGTACTCCCTCCATCTTTCGACTCTCTCTTGCTTCTCGGCTAGCATTCTCCCATTCTTATCTTTCACACCCTTACTGTTTCCCTTGCTACCTTCCCTAACTTTCTTTACTTCTTTCCAGAACAGTTTCTTACTCTCCCTCCATTTTACACTCAGATTCCTTCCAAATTCCTCATCTACTCTTCTCTTACTTTCCTTCACTACTCTCTTCACCACCCTCTTACTCTCCACTTATTTATTTATGTATTTATTTATTTATTTATATATTATTTTTTAAATCCATTCCCAATTTCCGAAGACCAAGTTTGTGGTGTTGCGTTATCACGCGGGACTGTCTTGGGCCATTGTCTGTGGCTCAAAGTTTTAACAAGTAGGGCTCCCAGCTGGTGCAAGTTGGCCCACATTAATCTGTCAATTCCTGGACTGAGGTGTAGGGTAGAGGGTGCGGATGGGGGGTGGAGGGTGGGGTTCTTGTCACTTCGCCCCACCAGCTTATCATTCCATCACCACTTCACCTAATCACCACTTCGACCCATCACCCCTATGACCCATCAACACTTCGCCCAATTACTACTTGGCCCTATCGCTATCTCTGCACGTCACTTTGTCTCATTATCACTTAAGGGGAGGTTTTTAGTTTGTTCCCTAGACCTCCATCAAGCTTGAAATTACACCGCCTTTCAAGATAAATTTGTAAATTTTTCGGTAGAAAAATGTCCCGGCCTTTTAAATTAGACTTGCTATCGCTCGCCAGGAAAAAATTTACACCTAAATGACACAACATTTTTTAAAACTGACAGAAATGGGGCGAAAGTTCTTATAATTGCCAAACTAACGGGGCAAATGTCTTAAAATCTCATTAGCAATGGGGCTAACCATGAGGGAGGAAGGAGTCCAGACAAAAGTCACTCGAGTGGAAATCTCCCCTTTAGGTCATCACTACAATGAAATCCGTGGACAAGAATGAATATCGTTACCATGTATGAGTGTTACTGTTAATAATTATACTCTCTGGCGTGTGCTTTATATTGTTTGGGAGTAGTTATATCGAGTTTTTAATCTGTGTCAATGACTATCCACTTAACTTGTAGACGTTTAGTGTAGTTTATATTGTAAATTTACCCCTTTCGTGAAACTTCGGGGTGCGGTATTCCTCCTGAGCTAACCAATCATGGTGAAAGGTCGTGTTCTACTTCCATAAATATAACTCGGGTTATGCCTCTAGTTGTATATATATATATATATATATATATATATATATATATATATATACTGTCTATACAATATATGAGAAAGCGACCTGGGCAAAATCTTCATTTCCAAGGTTTGATCATAGGGTTCTGGAATATGTGTATATTACACTAGTAAAGGAAATTTCATATATAGTTATGAAGGTGGGACACCACCATCAGTCTTTCCATGGGCCGGAGTGAATTTCCTGACATTCAAAAGAAATGATAACCATAATTTTAATATGAAAATAATTATTTTTATTTTTATGGAGGTGGTATATCGAGGTGATAGCAAAATGTAATTGAGTGTCTGTATCACCCTAGCAGATTTTGTAGATTTTATGGTAAAAATCTGTCCCCTGCGAAGCTACTGATTCGGTAATTTTCGGGGACTAGCTTATGTAGTAAGGCTGACTGGGTGTTACCATAAGTGGGATAACCTAGATAACTGGGGACTTCTGAGTACTGTGGTAGGCTCATGTTAAATGGTCGGAATTGTTGACTGCTCATGACCACCACTTTTCAACATAATTGTTTTTGTTTCTGAAAGTCTCTTGTTATTCTATCTTTTCCATATCACGAGCAGAGTCTTTTAAAAGAGTATATATAACCGTCTCAATCTGCATTTAATGTATGTCAATCTCATTTGTGTCCATTGCTATGGCTAGTTAAATATCTATTTATATATACGGTATATATATATATATATATATATATTTATACATATATTATATTCAAAGTACAACATAAATAATGTTTTGGATTTCAAATACAAATATTAAATGTTGTTGCATTTGTGATTAGGTTTTGCAGTCATAGAACGGAGCGAGTAAACCAGAGTGGTCGTTATATTAGGTGAATTGACCTTCTGCTGATGGAAGCTGGGTGGTGGCAAGGCCTTGGTGGTGGTCTCCCGTTTGTTGGAGTTTCAAATCTCGAAACTTTTGGCGAGAAACACAGAAACATAGAAACACAGAAACACAAACACAGAAACACAGAAACACAGTGAAATTTGTTTTCACTTAATATTACTAAGAAATTTATATAATATGTTCGAAGGGTCTCGTACAGCTTTACACCATGCTATGTAGTATTAATGTTTATATTGTCTCTTCTCCCGGCTAATTTTTTTTTTTTTTTCAGGTAAGATTAAATTCGAAGTTGTTCGTAGTCTCAACGCGTTATCTGGTAAGTAAAACATAATATGCACAATATTCAAATTACTATAAGTTCCTCGTAAGGAATATATAATTATTGATTTATATGTAAATAGTCTCGAAACAAGAGATCAGCCTATATCTATTATCTCTCTCTCTCTCTCTCTCTCTCTCTCTCTCTCTCTCTCTCTCTCCTGTGTATATATATTGTTACGACCGGCACTACGAAATAAACAAGGGCACTTAATAATGGACTAGATGATAGGCTAGATCTGCAACAACGGTACGCTAATTCCAAACCCTCGAACTATTAAGCCGGTGAACAAAACACTTAAACCCTCCAGAGTTAATCTACTGGATAACGGGGTATCAATTAACTGGGTTTTAGTGCACTTCTACAAAGGCTTTCCGGTGACGGCAAAGCCTACTCACAACAGGAGTACTTTACGTTAATAAAATGCTCTTAAGTGATAACAATGCTTGAATAAACTATAACAAGATTTAATAAAGAAATATATGCTTACGTTAACTTTAGTGTGAGTCTGTACTCAACACTAAACTCTTCAATGCTCTATGAAAACACTGAAAGTCTAGTCCTACAGCAAACAGATAGGGAATCTTCTGAAAACGTCTGATGCTCTAAGATGCTCGTTAATATAGAACAGAAATAATGCAGGGGCAGGACACCAAAACGTGTATCTTAAATACACCAATAAGTAGGATACATATATATAAAACAAGGGAGTGCAACAACTCTGTGATAGCACTAATAATAGCCACTCAAAACAGTACTTCCTTAGCCAAAGTAACAGCCATACTGGGTTGTGCACCAAGCATCAACCTAGGCTAAAATAATACGTGAATTCCTAAAGCATACACAGTTAAAGTTAATAAACACAATGCTGTCTTTATTACTAATAAAGTCTAGCAGCGGCATAAAAGGCACCAGGAGGCTAGGCAGAGCGCAAGCATGCTCGTAGCCTACTGTCTCCCCTTGAACAGATTTCCCTTATGTACGTTAAGTGACTAGGAGGCTCTCTTGGTAAGTCCAGATCTCAAGTATCTGGTCTTACCCTGGCGCTCCACAAAGGTCAACACAATGAGGTAGCGAGCATACAAGAAAGTGTAGGCAAAAGCCCTTCGCTTGTATACTGCTACACTCGCAAAGGAGAAATATGCACAAGGGTTACAGGCTAACCTAAGCTCCGTCGAAGTCGTACAGGCTCTTGACTTGCCACATACATAACTCAGACAACGACCAAGGATACCTTCCACTGTCTAGCATTAAATAGTAACAAAGAACAACTCAATAATTAGAAGCACCCAATGATAATATGACTCATGTGACTATGACTAATAATCCCTAAAGCTAGTGCGAAACATATATGTGAGAACTGGTGCTCGTAATACGACTGGCCAACTATGGAAGTCGTATGCAGAACCAGAAGGGATAAGTAATTGAATAAAGATGAGAAGTAATGGAAAAGAAGAAGTTCAGAGAGAGAAACAGTAGTACAGGGGGGGTTAGATTGGGGGACAGATTGCAAGGGACGTCTAGGACCAAGCACGCTATGCCAAGCTCTAAGGAGATACACGGCGGGGACCCCCCCCCAGCACCAACACTAGGACAGCGGCACCCAATCACAGACCACTACGTCATGAAAAGCAAGCGTCCTAGGACGCGCCAGGCCCGCGTGGGAAAGCCTGCGCGAGCGAGGGAGGCACACGTACATACACACGCACATAATACAACCTTGCTGCCTACCTCGCTCTCTCTCCTTAACTTCACACTGCATATCTTATACTCTATTACTGATATAAAATACTTCCATGTGTCACAGACAAGAACAAAGACCACCACTGATCTGGCTGTGACTACATGAATACTAGGAAAGAAAGAACATCGTTCTACGATAGCCCATTCCACTGCCCTGGCGAGCGCTAGCGAGTACGAGCATATTCTGGCAAGCTGGCCATCGTAACCATATATACACCGGTACATATATACAGTATATATTAAGATATGTATATGTACTATACTGTATAATGCGTGTATGTATTTCAAATTGTTTTATTGTTACTAGAATTATATTGAATTACTACTTTGAAAAAGTACATAGTGATGTATTAGTTGATGTTTAATTAAGTCATATTAATGACATCGAATATATAACGCATAAAGTGGGTTATAGGATAAGAATTAAAACGAATGAAATGAAAGGAAGTAGAAAGAATTAAATTAATAAACATATTGGTATTCGTGTAGTTTTGTCTATGTGTATGAAGAATACAAAAGGCAAAGCTGCCTGTATACACAAATAGCCAACCCAATATTGTGAGAGTTATAGAGAGTCACATTCAATGTACGTTAGTCATAATATCTGGACACATGGAGCTTGAAGTGGTTTAAGTCGTGGAATGAGGGTAATATAGATTGAGGGAGGGGGTTTCCGGGCTTTACTTACCGAGTAGAAGAAAAACTGGGAAAATCAATTCACTTTTGGGTTAGAGAGTTGGACAGAATAGTGTTGGAAGTGTGTCGTAAGGCGAGTGCCACCTACTCTCCGTAATGGAGGAGGTATACACTGTGAAAGCTCTGAAGAACACTGATTATTGCAATAACGGTAAAATAGTTAAATATATGCATCATTGCGGGTTGTACATAGAGATTGTGGGGAATTGGTAAGAGGTGAGTTCATTAGACAAAATTCTTTTGACTCTACCCTTTCGAGAAGTGCGGTATGTGTGAAACCTTCCTACACAAGCGAACAGCACTCTTATTTGGCTGCGCAGTGCCCCTGTACAAAGCAAGAAGCTGTGCGGGGGTTAAAGAGCCTAGGAAAATGGTTGAGCACACCCAACCTTTGGGCAGCTGTTTTAGCAAGCGTGGTAATATGGTCTTTCTAAGAAAGGTCAGAAGAAAAAGAGATGCCAAGAATATTGAGAGAACATGAAAGGTTGATATGTGTGGTTGAAGAGTAAGGGATAGTCGTGTAAAAGATTGTGACTAGTTGATAGATAGAGTCATCAGCATATGTGTGGATAGGACTAGAGGGACAGTTGAGAAGCTTATTAATGAATATTAGAAATTGAACTGGAGATAGGACAGAACCCTGAGGAACACCAGAGTTGATAGGTTGAGGATGGTTGTCTACAACCGCAGCTATAGAACAGCAAAATTAACTTGGAGGCACAGATAAAGGTATAGAAGCCAAAGGATGGTAGTTTGGAAATATGGGATTTGTGCCAGACTCTATCAAAGGCATTTGATATGTCTACGCAGTAGCAAAGATCTCACTGAAGTCCCGAAAGGAGGATGGCCAAGAATATAAGAGTCAATCTGGTCGGGAAAAGTCGTAGGGAAAGCTCTTACCATGGTTTAATAAAATGTCCCTTAGTCGTGAGGGAGGGGATCACCGGTGGGGCGCCATACTGACGATATGGAAGTGGTGTGTTGGAAGACAAAATTTAATGCTTAAGACATTTTGAATTAAGAATAGATTAAAAGTATTTAGGGATGCAATAATTATGTGAGAGCAATTAGATGGCAGCTAGAGGGTTCAGAGCTGTCATCATTATGTGGGACAAATTGAAGGGAAGACATTAGAGGAAAGACCGAGTCAGAAAAGCTTGCCTAGGTAGGGAGTCAGCAGGGAAGAACGGCATTCTGAATTGAACTGCATTCATTTGTATGTAGTTATGCTATTTGTTTGAAGCAAGCAGTGACTCTGTATTTGCGTTGGATATCGGCATGCAAGGTGTTTCTAGATGTCTGTAAATAATGGTTTATGAGTAGGTAATTTTGAAACAAATAATTGGTTTAATGGGTGATTCAGAAAAATTCACTATAATGAAATCCAAGTCAATTGCAACATTATTGAATTTAGTAAGCCTACTGTCGTGGTGCAATGTAAGATGAAAGTTATAGGTATATGTTACTACACCCAGCTGCCAACGGTCTGAGCATACCACCACCAATGCTATATGAGATGCGTGCGTTTAGTAAGATGGTTGTGTTATTATAGGATGCGTGCGTTTAGTAAGATGGTTGTGTTATATAGGATGCGTGCGTTTAGTAAGATGGTTGTGTTATATAGGATGCGTGTGTTTAGTAAGATGGTTGCGTAATAATAAATATCAAGTGCTTTATAGCTGCCCTAATATTATCTACCATCATAACCTATAGCCACCACACCTCAACTATGATATTGCTGCCCTAGTGAGATGCTCAACTTTTTCTGTATAAATATTACATTTTGAGGATGCATTTTTACACTTTCTTCTGATTATAATAACGCTATTTTATGCAATTTAGGAAGGATCTCAAAGAATCAAAGGGTAAAAACTCTTTCGATAAACTCTCTAGCTTCCTCAAGTTATGAATTAAATAGCCAGAGTAAACTTTCAATGCATGTCATAATTCTGAAGGGGTTAAGCTAGTATTTCAGGGGTCTACGGTCGATTAAAGCAGAAACATATAGTAGGCTATTATATTTAACATATTTGTCCTTTTAGAATTTAGCAAATGCAAGCTAGGTATTTTCCTGTTGTTGACAGTTGTGGACAGAAGCATATGTACCAAGTATTTATAAACGATCCCATATAGCCATAGGTTACAACATTTGTAGAAAATAATTAGATACAAATAATATTATGCTAATTATCCGAATTTGTTTTTCTGGGACCAAATTCGAAAATAACTGACTGAAATATAGCCTAAGGTTTCCAGAACAATTTGTCGAATTCCCATACCAAAAATCTGAGTTATTATGATATATTTGATTTGACTACAAAGTGTGGACGATAAATTAAAGTGTGTGTGTGAGAAGGCATAAATTGGGGGTACACTGAATTGTAGTTGAAATTGTAGTAACAACTGTATATAGAACATTGTTGCTTTCCCAATACAATGATCAAAATACAATTCTATACTAATCCTTACAGTCGCATAATGTCCGATAACAGCCCTCTGTAGGCCCCTAAATTAGCTTGCTTGAGTTAACTGAATGTTAAAAGATAGCAATACTTATTCATTTACTTACACATATTTATTTCCTTGTATTACAAGCCCAAACACTTACGGGAACATTAAGGTTGATGTCCATGCAGATACCGAAACACATACTGTGTGATTAATAAAGTAATGTGGCCTATGGCGTAAACATATTAGTGTGTGAATGCAATTTAGCGAATTGCAGAATTATTATTACAAAACATAAAGTATGTATGCATGTATGTATAATCAAGCACGTACCCCATTGCTGGGGGTGGCAGACACGAGACAGAGCCCGAACAGAAACAATATTTAAAGTTCCTATTCTCAGGGTCCTGGATCACTTTCGCGTTCCCTAGCCTCTTTCTCAGTCTCGTTGAGTAGGATAGTTTTACAAGGGGAGAAGGATTCCTAGCCCCTGACCCCATAAAGTACTGTAGTAAAAAGGAGAGAAGCTACAAAACACTGTACAATTGACTGCAAGGCACAGTTTATCATATTAGCAACGTTGAGGAGAATAATATTAAGAATGACAATGGGGATTGTATTAAAATCGATAAAACTAACAAAGACATTAGCGAGTAATTGTTGCTACACTAATGATAAAAATCGCGTGACTGAAGAAGTTACACATTAAATGTAAAAATATGAAATGAGAGGAACGATGATATACATTCAAATTGAGAAAACTAGTAGAGAATAGGATAAAACTATGATATAATATACAAAGGATTGTATTATATAAATAAAGAGGGATAAGTGCTACAAAAACACAAAATGAAACTCATAAAATTGACCGCTAGGTTGTTTATATATTCATTAGTTTTAATCATATATGCATATACAGTATATATATATATATATATATATATATATATATATATATATATATATATATATATATATATATATATATAATTTACCTTTCAGTACAAGCCTTAACACTCAAAGGGAGACCTCGAGGTTGCTTTAGAGTTTTACTTTAGTCTCCCGGAATAGGGTAGTTTTCTATGATTGCCAAGGAAAAGGGGATAACTCTGGAAGATCTTGGCAGGGTCATTTCTGCAGCTGATAACACTCACGTTACGCATATGTGCAAATATTCTCTCACACAAGCACACACATTTACACTTAATAATACACTCCCCTTCAGCTACATCGTTCCTCAGAGTGCTGGGGCTTGTACATAAGGGCGAATACATAATAATGAAAGAACATTATTTCTAGCCTTCAGTCACAATGTTCCCCAGAGTATTTTGGTGTGTGCTCACAGGAAAATACATAAATATAATTATCTGGTTTATGTCTTACTTGTTAGCTTAGTTTTTGTTTCTTATTTTGTCTTTGTTTTTCCATATAGTCTGTAATTTGTTTCGGAATCTACGTACATTACCTTCAGCCAAAATGCCCCTCAGAATATTGTGGCTTGCATGCGAGGTAATACGAGTAATTACGTATGTGTTTTATTGATTTAATTATATATTTATTCATTGATGTATTTATTTTTATTTTGCATTAGGCCTATGTAATTTTTATTATTTTTTTTTTTTTTCCCATGCACATCTTTTCATTGTTTATAGTCGAAAGATGTATAGTACGAGACTTCAAAAGGCTGCAATGGGTATTAGCTAACCGGAATTATGTTTGTATTGAATCTTTTCTATTCTATTATTCATTGTATTTAGTCGTAGTCTATTCCTATCAACATATAATCAATACAAGCCTTAAGGGGAGATCTCCACTTGAGGGATTTTTTTCTTGACCACTTTCTCCCTCATGTTTAGCCCCATTGTTTTTGATATTATAAAATGTTTGCCCCATTAGTTTAGCGATTTTAAGAACTTTCACCCCATATTAACACACAAAGAGCGGGTGGTAGGGTATTTTACACTGTGCCGCCCAGCGTTTTTTTTTTACCCTAAATAGGGTTGTTTCCGTGCTAATTTTCATGCATAAACAAGACCAAGAGCGTAAAACAAGTATCTATCCCTGAAACAGAGCTTTCCAATGACACCTGAACCATTCTTGTACGACCCCTGGTTCTCTTGCAACGATCTGCAACAAGAGTGCAAAAAAACTAAAATAAGGTAATTTCTGTACATAATTTCCTGTGTAGCGAGTGAGAGAGGGAGGAGGAGGGCAGAATACAGCTCAGTACACCCACCGCGGTGGTGGGGAGCGGTCATAAGGTTACTACGCTCGTCCCACCGCTCCGCTCTCTCTCAGAGCAACATTACGTGCTGAAAATGGCACTCGACATATGTGGTGCACCGCCACATAGTCCATATTTATTCAACTCAACATATGTGGTGCACCGTTGGTTAAGAGTTAAGACCTTTCGTGCAATTCAGGTGTCGATTTTATCCTGGCGAGCGATAGCGAGCCTGTAATTTAAGAGGAACCGGGACATTTTTCTACCGAAAAATTTACAAATTTATCTTGAAAGGGACTCAAGGGGGTGTAATTTTAAGCTTGATGGAGGTCTAGGGAACAAACTAAATACCTCCCCTTAACACTCTGGACTAAGATGTTGCTTGAAGAGGTGTGTACTTGTGAGTGTTAACCCCTTCTGTACCGGTGACGTAGTTTTAATTTTTGTCTAGCTGTATTTAGACCATTTTGTGCAGCTTAAGTAGGATCTTTAGTAGTAAAAAGTGTTAAGTAAGATAGTTCGAAGCCTGTTAATTGCTGGAGGCCCTTTTTAAACTGAATACAATCGTCTAATAGTAGCCAGGATATAATTCGATAAACGTCGTCGGTACAGAAGGGGTTAATGTACGTGTGTTTGTATGTAAGTGTTGTATGTGTACTGAAGGATGGTTGGGCTCTACTGTATATTATAAGAATGCGTTCATTTTAGTCATCAAAGCGATTTTCTTATAAATATTCGGCGGTATAACACTATTATTTGCTCTTACCCGACAAATGAAAGGTTTGATGACACATTTTAAGTTAGTTAGACACGTACGATACTTCTTTCTTCCCCGTTTTCTTTGATATGGTTGGAACACATGGACTTCTGTAATATCCATAATTTACAGAGAGTGAGTGAGTGAGGGAGAGATAATGTTGGCCTATAATATGAAGTCAGAGAGAGAGAGAGAGAGCGAGAGCGCAGTGATGTTAAACCTCATAATTAAAGGCCTGTTTCATATATTATCTACTTTATTCTCCCTCGTTATACGCAGCTGGAAATTAGCCCCCTGCCCTCCTTTAATGACCCCTATCCTTCACTAATTACCCCTCTCTCACTTAATAACTCCTCTCTCTCTTAATAACACCCTCTCATTTAAATGATCAAAAACCCCCTCTCTCACTTAATAACCCCTCTTACTTAATAACCCCCTCTCACTTAATAACCCCCTCTCACTTAATAACCCCTCTCACTTAATAACCCCCTCTCACTTAATAACCCCCTCTCACTTAATAACCCTCTCACTTAATAACCCTCTCACTTAATAACCCTCTCACTTAATAACCCTCTCACTTAATAACTCCTCTCTCACTTAATAACTCCTCTCTTACTTAATAACCCCTCTCTCTCACTTAATAACCCCCTCTCACTTAATAACCCCCTCTCTCACTTAATAACTCCTCTCTCTTACTTAATAACCCCTCTCACTTAATACTTAATAACCCCCTCTCACTTAATAACCCCCTCTCACTCAATAACCCCCTCTCACTTAATAACCCCCTCTCACTTAATAACCCCTCTCACTTAATAACCCCCTCTCACTTAATAACCCCCTCTCACTTAATAACCCGCTCTCACTTAATAACCCGCTCTCTCACTTAATAACCCGCTCTCTCACTTAATAACCCGCTCTCTCACTTAATAATCCGCTCTCTCCCTTAATAACCCCCTCTCTCACTTAATAACCCCTCACTTAATAACCCCTCTCTCACTTAATAACCCCTCTCTCACTTAATAACCCCCTCTCTCACTTAATAACCCCCTCTCTCACTTAATAACCCCTCTCTCACTTAATAACCCCTCTCTCACTTAATAACCCCCTCTCTCACTTAATAACCCCCTCTCCCTTTATATTGACTCATTCTGGCTTATGAATTACTTGACCGATAGGACACAGGCTGTGCAGTTGGGTGATAGTCTCATCTACTTTACATGTAACATATGGAGTGCCTCAAGGCTCTATTCTAGGACCCATTCTATTTATTATATTTGTCAATGATTTACTAAACTATGTTAAAGATTGTTTGCTCATTCAGTATGCTGATGATACACAGATACTTCACTCAGGCACTCTGGATGAACTAACTAATGTAATTAGCAAAACAGAAAATACACTCAAAATAGTGAAACAATATTTCCAGAGAAATGGTCTTATGTTGAATGCAAATAAAACTCAATGCATTTTCCTTGGCACTAGACAGCTTTTATCTCAAATACCCTCAAATGTATGTATACAACTCGATGATCATAAAATTATACCTTGTACACATGTAACAAATTTAGGTCTACATATAGATTGTAACATGCTTTTCAACAAACACACAAGTGAACTGAACAAGAAAGTCATTGGAACGTTGATGTATGTGAATCGTATAAAAGGTAATTTTGACAAAGCTACTAGGGTCATTGTGATTCAATCGCTAATTTTAAGTTTGATAAATTATTGCATAATGATATGGGGTTCAACTAATTGCACTATATTAAATACTGTACAAAAAATGCAGAATTTTGCTGCAAAGGTAGCAGTGGGTGGAGCAAAAAAATACGACCATGTAACTCCGATAATAAAGGAATTAGAGTGGCTAAAAATAAAGCAAAAATATATATATGATACAGCTATTGCGGTGTATAAAGAAAGGCATAAGCTAATTCCAAACTGGCTAATACACTTTCCTATTGTTAATGAAATCATAAATAGTAACACAAGACAGCAAAACCATCTATATGTACAGAGAACAAACACCTTTTATGGTGAACGATCGCTTTTGGTAGCAGGTCCTAAAATATGGAATAGGTTGCCGAGATCAGTAAAGGACACAAATAACCTAAACACGTTTAAGCATATATTAAAAGATTATATTCTGAAACATGAAATGGATCTATAAATTTTTGTTTTTAATAATACTGTAACTGTAATTTTTGTTTTATAGATATTGAAGACTGTCCACAGTAACATACTAGAGATGTTTCTTATTGTAAATATGTATATATATAATGTATGTATTTTAATATTTTTTTAATGTTTTATGTGAAGAACCATTGTAAAATGGAAAAATAAATATTCTGATTCTGATTCTGATTATCTCACTTAATAACCCCCTCTCTCACTTAATAACCCCCTCTCTCACTTAATAACCCCCTCTCTCACTTAATAACCCCCTCTCTCACTTAATAACCCCCTCTCTCACTTAATAACCCCCTCTCTCACTTAATAAGCCCCTCTCTCACTGAATAACTCCCTCTCTCACTGAATAACCCCTCTCTCACTTAATAACCCCTCTCTTAATAACCCCTCTCTCACTTAATAACCCCTCTCTCACTTAATAACCCCTCTCTCACTTAATAACCCCTCTCTCACTTAATAACCCCTCTCTCACTTAATAACCCCTCTCTCACTTAATAACCCCTCTCTCACTTAATAACCCCCTCTCTCACTTAATAACCCCCTCTCTCACTTAATAACCCCCTCTCTCACTGAATAACTCCCTCTCTCACTGAATAACCCCCTCTCTCACTTAATAACCCCCTCTCTCACTTAATAACCCCTCTCTCTCACTAATAACTCTTCTCTCACTTAATAACTCTTCTCTCACTTAATAACTCTTCTCTCACTTAATAACTCTTCTCTCACTTAATAACCCCTCTCTCACTTAATAACCCCTCTCACTTAATAACTCCTCTCTCTCACTTAATAACCCCTCTCTCACTTAATAACCCCTCTCTCACTTAATAACCCCTCTCTCTCTCACTTAATAACTCCTCTCTCACTTAATAACTCCTCTCTCTCACTTAACCCGTCCAGCCCCAGCGACGCGTCTGACGCGTCGGCGATGTATGTAACGCACAGCCCCAGAGACGCGCCTGACGCGTCACCCTAATTGCGCCGACCGTAACCTCAGGTGTAGCCACTCAAGAGGGCTCAGATTTGTATGGGAACTGTATACGTATCCCACGCAACCGTGCCGATGGTTGAAAACTCTCAAAGTCCACGTGCGTGCGCGCGAGCGCGCAATAACCTGGTTTTTTGGGATAATTGCCTTCAATTTTTTACTCTTATAAAATCCGTTTTCGGGGGCTCTGTAGGACCATTTTTTAAGCTTTTTGAGCGGTTTTTCGTGGTTTTTCCTTCATTCCTAACCCATTCGCTATTGTTTCTGGAATAAAACCATTTTTTGAAAACCGGCCGGGTTCTGGTGCGCAAACATTACAAAACTAGCCGGGGCTCCACGGGTTAATAACTCCTCTCTCTCACTTAATAACTCCTCTCTCTCACTTAATAACCCCTCTCTCTCACTTAATAACCCCTCTCTCTCACTTAATAACCCCTCTCTCACACTTAATAACCCCTCTCTCTCACTTAATAACTCCTCTCTCACTTAATAACTCCTCTCTCACTTAATAACTCCTCTCTCACTTAATAACTCCTCTCTCACTTAATAACTCCTCTCTCTCACTTAATAACTCCTCTCTCTCACTTAATAACCCTTCTCTCTCACTTAATAACCCCTCTCTCTCACTTAATAACCCCTCTCTCTCACTTAATAACCCCTCCCTCTCACTTAATAACCCCTCTCTCACTTAATAACCCCTCTCTCTCACTTAATAACACTTCTCTCTCACTTAATAACACTTCTCTCTCACTTAATAACACCCTCTCACGTAATAGCCCCCTCTCACGTAATAGCCCCCTCTCACTGAATAGCCCCCTCTCACTGAATAGCCCCCTCTCACTTAATAACCCCCTCTCACTTAATAACCCCCTCTCACTTAATAACCCCCTCACTTAATAACCCCCTCTCACTTAATAACCCCCTCTCACTTAATAACCCCCTCTCACTTAATAACCCCCTCTCACTTAATAACCCCCTCTCACTTAATAACCCCCTCTCACTTAATAACCCCCTCTCACTTAATAACCCCCTCTCACTTAATAACCCCCTCTCACTTAATAACCCCCTCTCACTTAATAACCCCCTCTCACTTAATAACCCCCTCTCACTTAATAACCCCTCTCTCACTTAATAACCCCTCTCTCACTTAATAACCCCTCTCTCACTTAATAACCCCTCTCTCACTTAATAACCCCTCTCTCACTTAATAACCCCTCTCGCTCACTTAATAACCCCTCTCGCTCACTTAATAACCCCTCTCGCTCACTTAATAACCCCTCTCGCTCACTTAATAACCCCTCTCGCTCACTTAATAACCCCTCTCGCTCACTTAATAACCCCTCTCTCTCACTTAATAACCCCTCTCTCTCACTTAATAACCCCTCTCTCTCACTTAATAACCCCTCTCTCTCACTTAATAACCCCTCTCTCTCACTTAATAACCCCTCTCTCTCACTTAATAACCCCTCTCTCTCACTTAATAACCCCTCTCTCTCACTTAATAACCCCTCTCTCTCACTTAATAACCCCTCTCTCTCACTGAATAACCCCTCTCTCTCACTTAATAACCCCTCTCTCACTGAATAACCCCTCTCTCACTGAATAACCCCTCTCTCTCACTGAATAACCCCTCTCTCACTGAATAACCCCTCTCTCTCACTTAATAACCCCTCTCTCTCACTTAATAACCCCTCTCTCTCACTTAATAACCCCTCTCTCTCACTTAATAACCCCTCTCTCTCACTGAATAACCCCTCTCTCTCACTGAATAGCCCCTCTCTCTCACTGAATAGCCCCTCTCTCTCACTGAATAACCCCTCTCTCTCACTGAATAACCCCTCTCACTGAATAGCCCCCTCTCTCACTGAATAGCCCCCTCTCTCACTGAATAGCCGCCTCTCTCACTGAATAGCCCCTCTCTCACTGAATAGCCCCCTCTCTCACTGAATAGCCCCCTCTCTCACTGAATAGCCCCCTCTCTCACTGAATAGCCCCCTCTCTCACTGAATAGCCCCCTCTCACTGAATAGCCCCCTCTCACTGAATAGCCCCCTCTCTCACTGAATAGCCCCCTCTCACTGAATAGCCCCCTCTCACTGAATAACTCCCTCTCACTTAATAACTCCCTCTCACTTAATAACTCCCTCTCACTTAATAACTCCCTCTCACTTAATATCTCCCTCTCACTTAATAACTCCCTCTCACTTAATAACTCCCTCTCACATAATAACTCCCTCTCACTTAATAACTCCCTCTCACTTAATAACTCCCTCTCACTTAATAACTCCCTCTCACTTAATAACTCCCTCTCACTTAATAACTCCCTCTCACTTAATAACTCCCTCTCACTTAATAACTCCCTCTCACTTAATAACTCCCTCTCACGTAATAACTCCCTCTCACGTAATAACTCCCTCTCACTTAATAACTCCCTCTCACTTAATAACTCCCTCTCACTAAATAACTCCCTCTCACTAAATAACTCCCTCACTAAATAACTCCCTCTCACTTAATAACTCCCTCTCACTTAATAACTCCCTCTCACTTAATAACTCCCTCTCACTTAATAACTCCCTCTCACTTAATAACTCCCTCTCACTTAATAACTCCCTCTCACTTAATAACTCCCTCTCACTTAATAACTCCCTCTCACTTAATAACTCCCTCTCACTTAATAACCCCCTCTCACTTAATAACCCCCTCTCTCACTTAATAACCCCCTCTCTCACTTAATAACTCCCTCTCTCACTTAATAACTCCCTCTCACTTAATAACTCCCTCTCACTTAATAACTCCCTCTCACTTAATAACTCCCTCTCACTTAATAACTCCCTCTCACTTAATAACTCCCTCTCACTTAATAACTCTCTCTCACTTAATAACTCCCTCTCACTTAATAACTCCCTCTCACTTAATAACCCCTCTCTCACTTAATAACCCCTCTCTCTCACTTAATAACCCCTCTCTCTCACTTAATAACCCCTCTCTCTCACTTAATAACCCCTCTCTCTCACTTAATAACCCCTCTCTCTCACTTAATAACCCCTCTCTCTCACTTAATAACCCCTCTCTCTCACTTAATAACCCCTCTCTCACTTAATAACCCCTCTCTCTCACTTAATAACCCCTCTCTCTCACTTAATAACCCCTCTCTCTCACTTAATAACCCCTCTCTCACTTAATAACCCCTCTCTCTCTCACTTAATAACTCTCTCTCACTTAATAACTCTCTCTCACTTAATAACCCCTCTCTCTCACTTAATAACCCCTCTCTCTCACTTAATAACCCCTCTTGCTCACTTAATAACCCCTCTCGCTCACTTAATAACCCCTCTCGCTCACTTAATAACCCCTCTCGCTCACTTAATAACCCCTCTCTCACACTTAATAACCCCTCTCTCTCACTTAATAACCCCTCTCTCTCACTTAATAACCCCTCTCTCTCACTTAATAACCCCTCTCTCACTTAATAACCCCTCTCTCTCACTTAATAACCCCTCTCTCTCACTTAATAACCCCTCTCTCTCACTTAATAACCCCTCTCTCTCACTTAATAACCCCTCTCTCACTTAATAACCCCTCTCTCACTTAATAACCCCTCTCTCTCACTTAATAACCCCTCTCTCTCACTTAATAACCCCTCTCTCTCACTTACTAACCCCTCTCTCTCACTTACTAACCCCTCTCTCTCACTGAATAACCCTCTCTCTCACTGAATAACCCCTCTCTCACTGAATAGCCCCCTCTCTCACTGAATAGCCCCCTCTCTCACTGAATAGCCCCCTCTCTCACTGAATAGGCTATTGTTAGGCTATTCAACGCTGGTAGCCTATTATTGCGTATTTCAATTTAAAAAAAAACACTTTTGGTTAGGCTATCGCCCCTGGAAGCCTAATTCTGCGTATCTCAACATTTTTGTTTTCGGTTAGGCTATCACCCCTGATAACCTATTTCTGCGTATTTCAGCATATTTGTTTTCGGTTGAAGTGATTGAAGTGTTTTTAAAGTGAGTGAAGTGTTTTAAAGTGAGTGAATTGTTTTTTAAGTGAGTGAAGTGATCTGAAGAAAGTGACTGTCACCATGCCTCGCGCTTGTGCGAACTGCGCCGGTAGGTTTGGTGAGTCCATGTTTGCTACTATCGATCTTCAAGACTGCCGGCTCTGCCAGCAACGAGAGAATTTTACAGTGAAACTAGATGAAGCCTACAACAAGATCAACGTCCTCACCATGAAGCTGGAATCACTCCAAGAGTTTGTAACACTCAACGTTGGAGTACCACAAACTTCAATTGTCACCGCAACTCCAGCAGCCACCAACGCCCCAACGTCAACTGCCAACAATTCAACGCCTACAGTAGCCACTTCAGCTGATGTATCCGATACTCAAGATACAAATAGTGACTCTCTTCCCCCTCAAGACAACTTCCGTGTCGTGAGGAACAACGTTTGCCCCAAGACCAGGAAACACATACCGATTACCGAGTGTCAAAACCGTTTCCAGATACTCGCAGACTCAGATGACGAAGAGGAAATAGAAGAAGTCCGGCTCGTGGGAGACTCGATGATACGTGGTCAGCTCACAGAGTTTTGCGCCAGGGCACCTAAGACCAGGAAGCGTTTTTGTATCCCTGGTGGTGGTGTGGATGACGTAGTTGCAGCAGTTGACGAAGTATCAAAGCTGGCCCCTGCTAATACAATGTACGTCATCCACGTTGGATCCAACGATGTGCAGCGAACCCGGTCGGAAGATTTGCTTTTAAAGTACCAGCAGCTGATCAAGTCGTTTAAGGAGAAGTCATCAAGGATCATCGTCTCAGGAATCGTCCCCCGGCTCGGTGTAGAGAGCCGATTTTACAACATAGCCACCAGCACAAATCGTTGTCTAGCAAACCTCTGCAGGAAGGAGAACGTGGGATTCGTCAACACCTGGGACAATTTCTACTACGATGACTATTTGTTTTCGGACGATGGAGTTCATCTGAACCAGGTGGGAGCAGCACGTTTTGGGCGTCTTCTCAACGATGCGGTGAAGGATTTTCGGAGAAGAAATCGACTCAGCACAGGACAACCAGGAAGGAGGACCGAAGACAGCGAGGACGGCAACCTACAAAGGAATTAAATACTAATCCGTCAAGAACCGCGAATTTGGATAAATCTCCACCAACACGACCCAAATTCAAAACCGTCAGGGATAACGACCGAGGACCGAGGACAGCCATGAATGTAAATGTAGATCCGACCAGAACCAAAAATTCGATGAAAGAACGTTCTGCGAGTTCTAAAACCGCAACTTTAAAGGTTTTCTATGCAAACGCTCGTAGCATACGCAATAAATTTTCAGATTTAGAGGAACTAGTGTTTACAGAAAATTATGATGTGATTGGCATAACAGAATCTTGGCTCAATACAGAAGACAGACTTTTTAGCAGAGTATTCACTTCCCGGTTATGTAATGTTTGAGAACAGCCGAATAAATAAAAATGGAGGTGGCGTTTTATTTTATATCAAAGAAAGTCTTAACCCGACCCTCGTGTCAAAACCTCAAATTGTGAACGTCGACACATCTTTTGTGCTAATAAAGAATAATAAAGGTACAAAAATAATACTTGCGTTAATATACAGACCTCCAGCTCAATCAGTGCAAACTGACCGAGAAATTTACGAACAAATTGCAGATGTAAGTAACTCACAAGATACCGTAATTTTTGGCGACTTTAATTTACCTGTGACCAAGTGGGGCGATACTCTTACTTCACACTCCGGACATGACTTGTATACGAACTTGCAAGAGAGTTCGCTTTATCAATTTGTTCGAACGCCGACCCGTGGTAATAACGTTCTTGACATTGTACTTGCAACAAAAGAAGAATTGATAGAGAATTTGAATGTTGGTGATGAATTCAGTAACAGCGACCATCGTACGATAACTTTCACTTTAAAGTTTACTAGTAACGAACCAAATAGTAGCATCGAAAAAGTCCCTAATTTCAAGAAAGCAAACTTCCATAAACTTAGAGCTATGTTTAAAGAAACTGACTGGAGCTTTTTAATTAACAATAACGACATAAATACATCTTGGAAGTTATTCGAAACCACTTACCTAAAAGCAGTGCAAGACTGCATACCATCGAAAATACGGCGTCCAGGCCATAATAATAAGCCCAAATGGTGGAATAAAGATATTTCAAACTGCCTGCTTGCTAAAAAATTTGCTAATGATAGATTAAAATCCTCACAAAATGACGAAGAACGGGTGAAATTTGTAGAGCTACGACGCAAAGCCAAAAAGTTAATTAAGCAAAGTAAAAAGACCTTAGAGTTACATATTGCGAATCAAAGTAAAACAAACCCGAAAGAATTCTATAGTTATATCAGAAAGAAAAAAGTAGTTACTTCAACTGTTGGACCGTTAGTCGATGAAAAAGGAGAATACACCAAAGACGAAGTACAAATGAGTAATGCCCTCAATACCTTCTTTGCATCAGTTTTTACAACCGAAGACCTCAGTGATATCCCTACACCATCGCCGATTCAGATTGATAATTCAGATGTTCTAAGCAATATCACCGTTACAGAGAGAGAAGTATTGAATTGTTTAGATAAACTCAAAGTAAATAAAACGCCAGGACCTGATACAATCTCGCCTAGAGTTCTAAAGGAAGCTAAGAATGAGCTCTCCAAACCACTGACATTACATTCAATAAATCCTTGCAGTCTGGAACTATGCCTGATCAGTGGAAGCTAGCCAACGTAACACCGATATTCAAAAAAGGCAGCAAATCCCTACCCAGTAACTATCGTCCAATTAGCTTAACCTCAGTTGTATGTAAAATGCTAGAAACTGTCATACGAGACAGACTCGTAAATCACTTAGAGGAAAATAACATACTTAAAGATACTCAACACGGCTTTCGTAAAAAACGTTCCTGTTTAACAAACCTCTTAGACTTCTTCCACGATATCCTCAACCTCTACGATGAGAGTAAAGCTGTAGATATTATATACCTTGATTTTCAAAAGGCCTTTGACAAAGTTCCCCACAAACGTTTACTGCTAAAACTAAAAGCGCATGGAATACAAGACGGTGTGTTGAAATGGATAGAAAATTGGCTCAACAACAGAAAGCAAAGAGTAGTCATAAACGGTAAGGCATCTAAATGGACCAATGTAAGTAGCGGGGTACCCCAGGGATCGGTACTAGGACCAATTCTCTTTCTAATTTACATCAACGACATAGATGAGGGTCTCACCTGCACAATCTCAAAATTTGCTGACGATACAAAAATTGCAAATAGCGTACTCTCAAAAGAACAAGTTGACGATATGCAACACAATCTAGATAAATTGTCATGTTGGGCCCAAATTTGGCAAATGAGTTTCAATGCGGATAAATGTAAAGTACTACATGTCGGATACCTAAATGAGAAAGCAAACTATTCGATGAATGGCACTCAGCTTAAGAATGTAAACAGAGAAACTGATCTGGGAGTAACAATATCGAGTAACCTAAAACAGAGTCAACAATGTTCAGAAGTTGTTAAGAAGGCAAACAAAATAATTGGCTTTATAGGCAGGTCATTTGAGCATAAATCCAAAGAAGTTATCCTAACCCTTTACAATTCCTTAGTCCGCCCTCTTCTGGAATACTGCGTTCAATCCTGGTGCCCTTATTACCAAAAAGATATAAACAAGCTAGAACGAGTTCAACGTAGAGTTACCAAAATGATACCTAGCCTAAAGAACAAACCATACGAAGAGTGTCTTAGAGAATTAAATCTATTTCCTTTAACCCAGCGCAGATTAAGAGGCGACTTAATTCAAGTGTTCAAAATCATCAAAGGCATCGACAATATGAACTGTAGTAAGTACTTCACTATCGACCAATCTAATTACACACGGGGAAACGGTTGCAAAATTATTGGTAAATCTTTTAACTTGCACGAATCTAAGAATTTCTTCTTCAATCGAGTTGTCAACTTGTGGAATGGGCTTCCCCGAAACGTTATAGACTGCAGCACCGTTGATTCATTTAAATTCCGCCTAGACAAATATCTCGCATCAAACCCGCGACTGACTGCGTTTGTAAATGAATAACTTTATCCTCCCCTCAGTTACTAACCCATATGTCCCCTACTAACTTCCTAGTCCTGCCACGTTAGTGGCAGGGCAGTAGTTCCCTTTCCAATGTTCCCTTACCCACTCTAAACCACTGTTTGGACACTTGATCCTCAGTGTTTTGGAGGACAAGCAGCCTAGAAGGGTCACTAGATCTGTTGTTGCTTGATTTCCTTTGTACTCCTTTGTACTTTGTACTCCTTTGTACTTTGTATTTAATTATACCATCCCCTTGATAGACTTTATATCTATTATTGTATTAACGACGAGCTCAGATAACTAGATAGGATTTTGGGCCTTCTGCAGAGATGTAATTGTTAATGAGACTTAGGAAGCTTTTTTGTTGTCTCATATTTGGTAGTTTCATGCTTGCTAGAGTGTTCTTGTGCCAGGTTAGCAGGGGCTAGACCGGAGGGGGGGCTTTTTGCGATCCTTTGAGTAAAGTCTGCTGGCGAGTCCTGTGGACCCGCACGACTTTACTAGGATACCCGTGGGAGTCTGGGGGCATTTTCTTGTCTGTGTCCCTGTGTGTCTAGTGTTGTGTGAGGGCCCTTGCCTAGTCCACTCAGCACTGCGCTAGCACGTCTTGCTTTTGTTTTAGGGTCGCCAGGAGAGTCGGATACTTGGGATCAGAGTCTCGCAAGAGAGCACCCTTTCAATTAGAGTAATTTGGCGCACAGACCTGGGAACGTCCCTAGGCTAGAGCAGGTAGCTCAGCCCGGGTATCCGAAGCCTATATCCTTCCGGCTAGACCTCTGCCGCCTGGCAGATTAACAGCTAGGGGTTTTATTATTTCTGTATGCTTGTTATTGTGCCACAGTTTACCGTTTTTGTGAGCATTGTTGAGTCAGGGTGTGGCTTAGAGACTGTCCGAGCAGGCTTGTCTGACTAAGAGCGAGAAGCCCTGTATGTGGTTGTTGCGAGTTGCTGCCTTTATTTAATTATACCTATGCCAATATACACTGTAGGTCCTATCACTAGTATTTATTCCTGCTTATGAGTTGAGTTCTCTAAATCCGTAACAAAATTCTTTGCTAAGAATCAGATCCTACAGTAGCCGCATGCAGTTTAGAAACCTGCATCTTGTCTACCGGTACGATGTTTGGAAGACTGTTTGCTTTCACCTTCTTTCACGCAGGGGTGATTAGTTGTATTAATTAACGTAACGTTAAATGTACGTTCTTGTTTGTTATTAAATTGTTTCTGCAATTTAATTCGGTTATCTATCTTTTCCTTGAAGCTTTAAATCAACTTAATTGTGTGATCTTTTATATAGCCTGCTGGACTATCAGCAGTCTATAGTGCGTGCACCCTGTAACAGTCATAGGATACCTCGTTGTCCAGGCAGGACTCTTGACGGTTTAAGGTAGTTTGTTGCCTGGGTTTATAGATGAGGGTTGGATCTAGCGTTTTCCGTTGTTGCTTGTTGCCGCATACCTAGTCAAATAGAATGAGCCCAGTGTTTATATATCCCAGGACGTAACACCAGTCATTCTCAAAAAGCTCACCTTTGCATACTATACATACAAATTGCTCCACTTCAGATTTCTTACTCAGCAGAGGTCCCTTTATTCTAGTACAGCCCTTCTTCCCATAGTGTATTCAGTAACAGTACAGTACACCGAATTGAGCTTACACCAACCCCTTTTCTGCATACTGCACATGGGTATACACAACTTATTTTCTAAATTTCAAAGCCCCAGTGTACTGTGCAAAACCTTGGTATTTATTTATATAATAGAAGTATTGGTTTAAGATTTTTTTTTAAGTTACGTAAATGCTCTCTATTCCACTTTAACTCCACGTTGAGTAATCGTAGTGCACCTTCCAGCATTATCCGATTTCGTAGGCAACATAAACAATTGGCCAATTATCATTTACGACTCTATTCTAAGTCTGTTATCCATTAATCGTCTAGCGAAGTTTACAGTACCTTTGGGATTTTCGGAGTAACCCGCTTTGTCAAAGACTAGGTCCTGAATTATTTGTTTTGCCTTTAGTATTTTTTTTTTTTTTTGAGATTTGTTCAGCTGTCGGATATTCCTCCCTGAGTCTCCTTTCTTACAAGTCTTTAAAAATCATTTCTCTTTTATTGCATGTTCAACCTTGTCATTCCACCACCAGAATTCCCATGCCTGTAGAGACCATTATTTTCGCCACGGTTTCATGGTGGCAACAAGGCTATGTTGAAAGAAGTTCAATTGGCTTTTTAAATAATTTGGACAAGTGCCCATATTGTGGTGGGCTGGATCTATCCGATTGAGGGTTGGTGTCTTCCACTTCCCATAACCAGTTTTGACTTTACTTTTTTCATAATTCTTATTTCTATATTTTTCTAGAGTGGTAAAGGCAATGGGGCCATATAATGGTGTGCCCCGTGGTTCCCTAGTGTGTGTTCTCACAGCCCTCTGGCACAAGTCGGCCTTTCTCTCTGGCGTAGGGGTGTAGCAACCCCACTGCCCACCACTTCGGTGGTGCAGTCCGCCTCTGTAGCAGTTATGGTGATTTCTTGTTTCTGCCTTATTGTAGCACGGTTAAGGCTGGTGTGGTGCGATATCACCAGGTTTAAGTGCTTGAGGGAGACTTTGTGGAGTGTTGCAGAGACACTGTTAGCGCTATACCAACATCGGCCACTGTGATGACATTATGGGGCTGTTTTGTGGAAAGTGTTTATTGAACTGTACTAAAATAAAGAGAATAAAACTACGCTCTCTGTGGATGAAGCGGTCTTTAAATTTGTATGTATGCTGTATATATATATATATATATATATATATATATTCCTAGAGCTTGCTGGGAAACTTCTATTCGGACTTGTTCTACAATCATACTTTCTATGTCGGCATGCATAGGATCTCGCCTAGAGCACATGTCACACACTAGCTTATGTTGCGAGGTTTGTTTTTGCTCTGATTGAAGTATACATTCTGAACCCAGTTTTTTCTGTTTACCAAGAAGTAATCTATCTGGCTACAGGTACCACCAGAACTGATCATATGACTCAACCTTTTTGTGAACTTAGAGTTACACACAACCTTGTTGAGTGCAATACACTCTAATATATATTCGCTTTCTAGATTTCTCCTTCCATACCCTTTTCCTCTATACACCCCTTCATATCCATCCTCACAATGCTCCCACATACCCATCAAGGTAACTACCTAGAACTGTAGTATCATTCACAGAGGCTATAAACGACGCTAATAAAGTCGTCCCAGAAGTTATGTTTCCACTCTGTTTATACCAACCTGTGGGGCATATGCCAATATAAAGTTAAAAAATCTGTAACTAACTTTAAATACAATCTTCCAAATACTCTCCAGCACACTCTCCTCCTACTCCTCGAATACCAGGACAGCCACTTATCTCGGTTATCCAGACTCCTCTCCCTTTCAATAGATCCTATATGGCTTGTTTTTTTCCAACTATCCAATGCACACCACACCCCTTCCATAGAGTTCCCTGGGAGCAGCTCGCATCCACTCTTCTTTCAAGCACTTTCACAACTTCATTTGCTCAGCCATTCATATTACATTCGTTCACACTGGCAAGCCTGTGAAAGGCTGCGATCAGTCTTGTGTGCATTTTTTGTAGTTTATTTTTTATTTTATTTTTTTATTTTTTATTATTTTTCCAATTGGGTAAGAGAAGCTGGCAGTCAAATTACTGTCCCAATGGCGGGTGAATAGTCTTAAAAGGTTCATAAATAGTTATTAGATATAATGGTTAAGGTGGCAAAAATATGTGTGATAACCCGGGTTCGAATCCCGGTGGATCATATATACTTTAATTAATTTCATTGGGGGTGTGGTGGTGAGATTAATAAAAATAATATCCAGTAAATTAAAGATAAATTACTTTGGTAATAGTTTTTGCAAGTTGAAACAAACTGTAGCCACATGACTGGGAAACTTGTATCTGCTTAGGATTACTTGGAGTCGGTGATTTAAAGCATTTCCGGACTTCCCGATTAGTTTGATAGAATTGTAGAGTTATTTATATATAACACTATACAGCCAGAGGGAAACATTTATTAAATTTTCTCGATCCATACAATGCTTATCTAAGAGCTTAGTTGTTAATGTTTGCCTGATCAATGTCCGAAACTCTTTAAGAGTTATATGTAGGGGTACACATTGATTTATGAATGATTAACCCACATAAACACTAAACCAGGATCAGGGCACAGTAACATTATTGACAAGGAATGTTGAAGGAAATGAAGATTAACAATGTTAAACATAAATGTTATGCGTTAACCTTTTATGAATGACAAAAACAATTTTTAATCTTGGCTTGCAGCAGTGGAACAAAGACTGACATATATTTTGAGCATAAGCGGATTTGTGAATATTTCCAGGAATTGTTTTACGGGCATAACGCTTGGACTTGGTTTATCCCTTCTAATACTCTTATCAAATTGTGTATGAAGTTAATTCCACTGGAATGTGTTGGCGATGCATCCAGTATACAGTACAGTATGTAGGATACACTGATTTACTTGGGAATATGTTTGTGTAAGCTTTACAAGAGTTACCACGGTTACTTTACTTATAGATACTGGTAGAGTTAGGCTTTATAGGAGTTACCACGGTTACGTTACTTTATAGATACTGGTAGTTAGGCTTTATGAGTTACCATGGTTAACTTACTCTATAGATACTGGTAGAGTAAGGCATTATAGGAGTTACCACAGTTACTTTATAGATACTGGTAGAGTTAGGCTTTATAGGAGTTACTTTATAGATACTGGTAGAGTTAGGCTTTATAGGAGTTACCACGGTTAAGTTACTTTATAGATACTGGTAGAGTTAGGCTTTATAGGAGTTACCATGGTTACGTTACTTTATAGATACTGGTAGAGTTAGGCTTTACATGAGTTACCATGGTTACTTTACTTATAGATACTGGTAGAGTTAGGCTTTACATGAGTTACCACGGTTACTTTACTTTATAGATACTGGTAGAGTTAGGCTTTATAGGAGTTACCACGGTTACGTTACTTTATAGATACTGGTAGTTAGGCTTTATGAGTTACCATGGTTAACTTACTCTATAGATACTGGTAGAGTAAGGCATTATAGGAGTTACCACAGTTACTTTATAGATACTGGTAGAGTTAGGCTTTATAGGAGTTACTTTATAGATACTGGTAGAGTTAGGCTTTATAGGAGTTACCACGGTTAAGTTACTTTATAGATACTGGTAGAGTTAGGCTTTATAGGAGTTACCATGGTTACGTTACTTTATAGATACTGGTAGAGTTAGGCTTTATAGGAGTTACCATGGTTACTTTATGGATACTGGTAGTTAGGCTTTATAAGAGTTACCATGGTTACTTTATTGATACTGGTAGAGTTAGGCTTTATAGGAGTTACCACGGTTACTTTACATTATAGATACTGGAAGAGTTAGGCTTTATAGGAGTTAGCATGGGTTACTTTGATAAGAGATGACTAATACTTTAACCACAAGTTTGATGGAATATTTGTTAATATTAACTCTATTGGTAAGAGTTACTTGGTTTTATTGTATTTTGGTGAACTGTAGTTACTGTTTAGAACACAAACACCTTTGCATAGGAAAAATATAGCCTTGGTTGTTGAAATTCGTCGTTAAAGAGTCCTTGTCAATTGTCTAGATTTTGTTAATACAACTCCTCCAATCGTTCATGTACTGAAGGAATTACAGGGGGTATTCTAAATTACTGCACAAGAAACTTTACTACTAATTTATTCATTTTAGTTTTCTTTCTAAACCTACAATTAGTGTACTGTATATACTACGGTGACTAACTTTACATTTACGTTCATGCGCATAATGTGCTGCCTTATGTTTTCAGTTTATTTAACCGTACACTGTTCTCCTTGTATTATTTACTTGACTGACAAACCTTCCTTTAAGGACACAAGGTCTCTATTTCCATTTCTCCTTTGCACTTTTCTCTAGGAGAGATGGGCCGGTTTTCTAGATCCCCTTCTCACTCGTGTTTAGCCCCATTAGTTTTCAGATTTTAAGACCTTTCACCTAATTTCTTCGTCAATATCAAAACCTTTCGTGCTATTTAGGTGTCTATCTTTTTTTCCTGGCGAACGACAGTGAGCCTGTAATTTTGGAAGAACCGGGCATTTTTTTACAGACATTTTTTCACATTTATCTAGAAGGGGATCTAATGGATTTTTTTATTTTTAAAGTTTGATGGAGGTCTAGAGACGAAACTAGAACAATAACTAAAATACATGAACAAATAAATAAGCCTTTCCCCTAAGTGTTTTCATATTTGCAGTGTAGCTCCCAAGTACTTAAATATTTCAACCTTCCAATTCTTTGTATTTATCAGTTTAATCTTACTTTCGCTATTCTATATTTGGTCTTAAAGTATGTTTGCATGCAATCTTTTCTGGGACACAGTTACCTTGCATTGACCTGTAAGTTACTCTTCCGCGTACTCTGTCGAAGTCTGCGAGCACTTTTGAGTTCTTCAACCATTTCCGTTAACAGGGCTGTATCGTCCGAATATAGGCATGTTAAAATATTCCACTCGCCCACGTTTCAGCCTATCACCGAAGCCCATTGGTCCCGTCCTGCGTACATTCTGTTAGCTATCTCCTGCCTTCACATTTGCCAATGCATTTTATGTCATTAGCAACTTCCCTTTCACACCATATACTGCCAACGTACTCAACATAGTCGTAGCCTTTTCCAAATCCATGAATGATGCATATGATTCTTTTCTGGGTTTAATATTTATCTATCAATAATGTCAATGAAGCTATCTGGTCAATACAACCTCTGCCTTTTCAGCTTTTCACTTATTTTACCAATAGTTACTTTATGTAATCTGTTACTACTTTAGCATAGACCTTGCCAGGTATACCAAGTAGGCTAAATCACCTATAATTATTGCCTTCCTATTTACTACTCTTCCTGTTATAGATTCACGATCACGGTCTTCCTGGAGTTCTCAGGCATTCTGTTGCCCATGCTAATTTACATAACCAATGCATAATTTCTGCAGTTTAATCTCTCCCCTTATCTCTGCATGTTACCTGGGATATTATCTACTGGATAAAAAACACCATCTGAGGAAGAACACTTTATTGACAAAGTTTCGCAGATAGCTAGCCCTATATGCGAAACGTTGTCAATAAAGTGCTCTTCCTCAGATGGTGTTTTTACCCATTATGTCTACTTTTCAAGTACCGCTTAACATATTATCTACTCCAGTGGCTTGGCCTATTTTAAACTGTTTTTTTTATATCACCTTAGTTTTGTCTGCCATTCCAACGTTTGTTTTTTTCTCTTGCTTTTAGATTTTGTTTTACACTGTGTACACTGTTTACACTGTTTACACTGTGTACACTGTTTACACTGTGTACACTGTTTACACTGTTTACACTGTTTGCCTTAAATATTCTATGTATATTAATGTATTCGTCCAAATGCATGATGCTTTTAGTATTTTAATTGTAAAAGTCTCCCTCTCCTGTGTACCTAACGCCTATCATGTTCGTCCTGCCTATCCGTGGTTCTATAATTATGTCTACCATAGTCCACCTTTAAGTATGAGGTGGTTGAGATAACTAGGGTAGTGTACAGGGACTACTGCATGTTGTTCAGTTCACCACAGTTTACTTTTGTCAGTTGTAAAGTCATAAATATCTAGTATGTGTTTAACCTGACCAATGTGTACTCTTCATCGCGTTGAGCTTCATAATTGTACTTCATGAGATTGGCTGATAGTACGGTGCTGTAAATTGTTCGTAATTATTTTTGCATTTGAACAATGTTCTGGATACAAGCCCATAACCCAATTAACTTGAAATAGAGCGTTATAAGTCATAGTGCCTAACTACCATTAACTCCAGGTTTGGCTCGAGTTCCAAGTAGCTGCGAATCTGCTTTTAGTACTGTTCGGGAATAACATGTCAGTTTTCTAGGTTGAGTTAAACACGCTAACCAATTTGTAACAGAACACCCTAGGTACCGGTACTGTAAAACTTCCAAGATCATTTGTACTAATAAAAGACAATGCCTTGTACTGCCCGCGTTGACTAACAAAATATATGAGGTTCTCCTAAACTCATTACTTAAAGTGCTACCTCTACTGAATACTCTGACACTTGGACCTTCTCGTTATAATAATATAGCCTCTCATAAAACACGCGAGTACATGCAACCACACTTCCTTCACGCACGCACATAGATACATACATAAGGTTTCTACCTCCACACACACGCACCCCCGTCCACACACATATAATATAACAGACTTACGTTTTTAGTTTTCTACTCTTCAACTTCAGCAGTTTGATATTTAAATATGCAAACCCCACTTTTGGATCTGGAGGATGACCGCTCCAACCTTTTAGGGGAAAGTTTAATGGTATTTACAATAGTCGCCCTTGACGATAATTTGCATAGACGATACGAACAAATGCATTATTTTGTTGGAGTTTTAAGACTGCGTGATTTTTAGTTTTTGCATTGATGTCTGGCATTCATACTGAACCCCAAAATTATTAGTTAGTATAGATATTATAGATTATTCGGTACCATATGACCATGTTTCAATGTAGATTATCAGTAGGTTCAGGGATATTTCATAGCGAGGCCAGTATGTATGATCTGTGCCCCATGAATATTATTCCCGCTCACTTAAACAGCAGGTTACCATAGTGCGGTTGGGAATATGAACATTAGATTAATATCCAGTATTCGAGAATGGATAATAAGTCGTAGGCGTGTGCATAAACTTTTAACCGTCTCGGTGGTGTAATGGTTAGTGTTTAAACATCTGTGTGTGATAACACAGGTTCGAATCCCAGTGGATCACATATATGCTTTTATTAATTTCATTAGAGGTGTTTAGTGGTGTGGTGAGATTAATAAAATATAGATTATATCAATCGATAACCTCTTTCCTTGCAGTCCGTTCAACGTTTGCGTTATGCGGCCACGGCACACCTAACAATTATAGGCAACTGGTAAATTATTACTGTATTGTTTTCCTTGCCTGCAAAGCTCATTTTTGTTTATATATTATTCCTGCCACACGACTACCACTCGACTATCGCTTACTCTTCAACAACACCCAAACCTTCCTGCCCGTTCTCTTCGCTCATTGTATTCGGGATCTCTGCTTTGAGAATTTATTGGAAACACGCATTTCTGCTCATACTAAATCAGCTTTTCAGAAGTTGTGTTCTCAGCCATCTCTCAGAACACACTGTACACTCACACTCCTGTTGTTCTCAAAAACTGTGCTTCCGTGCTGACTCCCTGCCTAGGCAAACTCTTTCGTCTCTGTCTATCCTCTAACGTCTTCCCTTCATACTGGAAGTTTGCTCACATTCAACCTGTCCCAAAGAAGGGTGACCGCTCTCAACCCTCCAACTATCGTCCAATTGCTCTTATCTCTTGTCTTTCTAAAGTTTTTGAAACTATTCTTGCTTCCAAATTTCTTAAGCATTTCTCTTCTCATAATCTGCTCTCAGATCGCCAGTATGGCTTCCTTAAGGGTCGCTCTACTGGTGATCTTCTTTCATATCTTACTAACTCTTGGTCATACTCCTTTCGGGACTTCGGTGAGACTTTTTCTATTGCACTAGACATATCGAAAGCCTTCGATAGTCTGGTATAAATCTTTAATTTCTAAACTACCCTCCTTCGGTTTCTATCCCTCCATCTGTGCCTTTGTCTCTAATTTCCTTTCCGGCCGTTCCATAGCTGCGGTTGTGGACGGCCATTGTTCACTTCCTCACCCTATAAACTCCCGGTGTTCCTCAGGGCTCTGTCCTATCTCCTATTCTCTTTCTAATTTTTATAAATGATCTCCTTAACTGTACCTTAATTCCCATCCATTCATACGCAGACGACTCAACCTTACACTACTCCATTAGTTTTTCAGAACGCCCCAGCCAGCAATCCCTCAACGACAAACGTAATGAAGCCATAGAACTCTTAAATTCTGATCTAAATACTATTTCCAATTGGGGCAGAGAAAACCTTGTTAACTTTAATGCTTCCAAAACCCAATTTCTCCATCTATCTACCCGTCAGGATCTCCCAGCGGACTATCCCTTATTCTTCAACAATTCAAAAATCAACCCTTCATCTTCTCTCAATATTCTTGGTGTCTCTTTTTCTTCTGCTCTCATTTGGAAGGACCATATTACCAGTCTTGCTAAGGCAGCCTCCCAGAAGCTGGGTGTGCTCAACCGCCTTAGGGGGTTCTTTTCCCCTGCACAGCTTCTTGCTCTGTACAGGGGCATAGTGCGCCCTTGTATTGAGTATTGTTCACATGTGTGGGGAGGTTCCTCTCACACCGCTCTCCTAGACAAAGTTGAAAGGAAGGCCTTTCGTATCATTAACTCCCGTCCACTCACCAACTCTCTGCAATCTCTCTCTCTCCGCCGCAATGTTGCATCTCTCTCGCTATTCTATCGCTACTATAATAATCAGTGTTCCTCAGAGCTATCCCAGTGCATACCACCTCCTTTACGTAGGGCACGTGGTACCCGTCTTGCAACTCAATCCCACCCCTACTCTGTGCAACTCTCCAACCCAAGAGTGAAACGTTACTCTCAAACTTTCTTCTACTCAACATCTGAGCTCTGGAACTCTCTCCCACAATCAGTCTTTCCCTCTTCCTATGACTTAAATTGCTTCAAACTCAGTGTGTCCAGGCATTTTGGCTCGAACGTCCCTTGATTTTGGCCCTGTCACACTTTCAACTATGGGGGAGGCACTCGCTATAGGCAGTTATGCCTTTTGCCTCCCTCAATCACATAGAAAAAAAAAAAAAAAAAAAAAAAAGACTTAATGCTCAATTGTAACCGAAATGGTTCACAGAATAACTAATTGTTTACGCATTTAAATTACCATTACCATTCAATCAACCGGAACGTTATTTACCGGAATATGTACACATTTATCTTGAAGGGCCGTCTAGTGAGTGTTTTTTACTGCTTGATGGAGGTCTAGGGAGGAAATTAAAATATAATAAAATTCTAAAACAATAAGCAAATAAATATGCTAATCTCCTCCTAAAAGTCCAATGTTTAGAGTATGCAGAAGTTCTCCTTAATAACCTTTTGCTTTATAGAAGAGTTTGATACGCCCAAATAATTACGATGGCTATCATTATGGGAAGGTCTACAATGGCCAATCTTATCCCTTTCACGCATTTATGACGCAGAGGTTGCCAGATTAGCAATAAGAAAGTTCTCTCACTCTTATAATTAACTCTCCAAAATTAGTTTTCTGCCCACAGCTAACTCAGAGACAACTACAGAGGTTGAAGTAACTAAACTGAAGGTTTCTTAATACCCCTGATGGTAACAAAGGCTTTAAAGTATCCCTAATGGGCTCAAAATCGCGTCATAAGCGTGAAAGGGTTAAAATCTTCTCGCTCCTCTTCCTTTAATTTCGCTCCACTAAACTGTCACAAGGAATTTTCGACAATTTCCTTCCACTCTATAATTCAGCCCAACATAAGTAATTAGTTATCCTCCTCACACCTCGATAATCTACCGTAATAATTTAGTGATTGTCTCCACCTGTTGTCTTTAATCTTCCTCCGTATGTCTTCCTCTTAGTTTCCTTTACCCCAGGTTTTATTACTGATATTGCTTTCTTCTTTTGCATAGCTTTTGTTTCTATCAAATTGGTAAATGTTGCAAACAACCTCTATTAATTTACCTTCCAGATATAGATATTTCGTGGAAAAGAGGAAACTTTAAGATTTGCATTGAGTTGCAAAGGCAGAAATGTTCATTGCGCGCAATACTTTACATTTGTTATTTTTTATGTATTTATTAAGTACAGATTCCCACAAATCCGTCTGATATTTCTGTTTATGGATTTTCATCAATGTAGGAGTATTTTGGTAAGCAATATACTCTGTATAACCTAAGCTACTATTTTGGCTGTTAAATTGTTTGTTTGTCCATTTTATGCCGACGTATCATTTGATAGAACATATTTAGAAAGTAATACTGTAACTGCTAAACTTGTAGGCCATTGTTTATCAGAAACAATATTGAATACATTTCTCACTTTTGTATTTGGCTAATTAAAGAGCCACTGCAACAAGTGTTTATTGTGTGCAATGCGTTTACATTCCATTTTCTGATATGCTTATGAAGTTTTGATGGGAAGTTTGGTCATTGGTGTTTGCATATTATTGCCTTTTTGTCTTCTCCGTCGACCTCCTCGTCTTTCTAATATTCTTTCTCTTTTCTATTGACTGCATCGTCCTCCCTTCATCATATGTAGTCACTTGATTATTTCCAATTTATCTTCTTTTTTCTGATCCCTTCATTGTGATTAAGTCCCATATGGCCCCTTTCGCCTGGCGCTAGAATTTAATTAAACCTGTCTGCACCTACGACTTCTTGTTAACGTTATCCTGGTTATATTTACACTATGTTATGCAATTTAAGAATGATTTATGGTAGTAAGAAGGGTTAAGGGAGACCGTTCGAAGCCTACTGATTGCTGGAGGCCATTTGTAAACTAAAACAAATCTCCCAATAGTAACAAGGATAAACTTTAACCCCTCTTTGGCGGCGGCCGCCTTAAGTCGGTTAGAGAACCAAGGACTAAAGAGCGGGGCCCGCCTCAAGTCGTATGCGATTTTTAGCAGCACACAATCGGCTCTGAGAAAGAGTCGGAGCAGTGGGAGGAGCGCGGGTGGGCTCTGACCATTCGGCATGGACCCAGTCCCGCCACTGACCGTTACATCACATCCCACCACATCCCTAGTCCCGCAATACAGGGTAAAAACTGACTAAATTACTGTATTTTAGGGATTTTCCCTTGGTGTTGCACCATCGTTGCAAGAGAACCCTTGGTCATACAAGGATGGTTCAGGTGTCATTGGAAAGTTCAATGTGACGCCTGCCAGCGTTGGCAGAATCGCCTCCCGGTAGCCACTAGCACTCGCCAGGGCAGTGAAATGGGCTACAGTCTGTCTACAATGTTGTACTTTCTTGTGAATCATCATGTCACAGGCAGGGTAGAAGTGGTCTTTGTTTTCGCCTGTGACAATGCATTGTATTTTATATCATGAGTTGAACATAAGATGCATTGTAGTGAAGGAGAGAGAGAGAGTGAGCGAGCAGGGTGGGGGAGGTGAATGTTGCTTTTCCTCCTCCTCCCTCCCGGAGGAGTTGCTCTCCCTCGTGGTCTTTTCTCTCGGTTTTGATTGGATAGTGGTTCCTGGCGCCTTCTGCAGGCCTGCTGCCGGGTGACGTAGCGGCCTGTGATTGGCTGACCACCGTGCCTTTGTGTGGGATCCTGGAGGGGTCCAGAGGAGCTATTCTCCTCAGAGCTTTCCTGACTAGCATACCCTTCACATGTCCCTTGCCCCCCTGTCTCCCGACTTCTACCTATAGAGCACTTTCTCTCTCTCTCAACTTCTTACCTCTCATTCTTCTACTCTATTTAATATCATAACTTCCCTTTGGTTCTGCACGATTTCATATATCGGCCATCGTATTATATGCTGAAGCTCTCAGATAACACATGTTTAGTTAGGCATTTTGGAAGGGTTACCATTTATGTCTGTAGAGGTTTGACACACTCACGGTGTCTCCCTTTCTGTATCGTGGTGGTCTGCTGGGGGATTTAATGCTAGACTGGGATAAGGCTACTGGTGTTGTGATTTCCGATGTGTACTAGGTTTTGTTGAACCTGTACAATCGCAACGGAGACGTGGGAAGCCTAGGTGGTCTTTCTGACTGTACCTTGTGAGTTTAGCACTGTGTTGCGAGTGAGGGCTTTTGCCTCTGCCACCCAACACTGTGCTAACTCGTTTGCTTTGACTTTGAGAGGGTCGCCAGGAGAGAACCAGATACTAGCGATCTGGATCTCTCAAGTCAATTAACGTAATTTGGCCGCACAGCCTTAAAGACTTGAGCCGCTTGCTCAGCCATTGTTTCCTAGCCTACTACATCCCAGCTAGACTTTATTCGCCTAGCAGACACCAGATTTAGATTATAAACTCTTTCTGTTATTTATGCATTATTATTCACGGCATTTATTAGTCTAGGTTGTTGAGTTGCACAACCCTAGTAGGCTGTTTCGTTGATGAGGAAGTACTTCTTTTGCTGTTTGAGTTTCTACTATTGCGCAGTTATTATTCCCGTGCCAGTTAACCCTATATGTCTTTACAATTGTCATATCCTGTTCCTGCTTTATACTACAGTTCAAAATCCGATATGATCATCTTAACCTAGCATCAGACTTTCTTCAGAAGATTCCTGCTCGATGCTTTGGGCTTTCGTTCACTTTCTTTAGTATAGGAGTGACAGTTCATTATTGTTTAGAGTAACTTTAAATATACTTTCTTCTAGTTTGCATTAAATCATTGGAGTGATTTAATTAAAATCTCTATCTTTTCCTAGTGTACCTTATTACCGTATTATTACCGTATTATTATTGTATGTTGTTGTGATCAGGCTGTATCAGAGATCATCAGCCTGTAGTAGTAGTGCACTTATACTGAGTTATAGGATACCCCGTTATCGCAGATTTAACTCTGGAGGGTATAGGTGTTTTTGTGCGCCGGCATTATAAGTTAAGGGGTTGGATCTAGTGTTACCGTTGTGGCTGTGTGCTTTCCTAGTCCAATGATTAAGAGCCCTTGTTTTATAAGAGCCCCGGTCGTAACATCAATTATCGCCCTTTCACGGATACATAATTGTAGTACGCTCTGGCTCTTCTTTATGCATGAAAAAGAGCATGGAATGAAGCTCGTTTAGGGTAAAACTACCCGCTGGGCAGGTAGTAGCGTTACAAAACTAGCCGCTCATTGAGTGTTAAAGGACGGCATCGGCACTGGACGGGTTGTTCATGTAGTGTTGCATTCAATGTTCACCTACACGATTTAACACTGTTCTACCGTAGCCAATTATCACATTTTATATAAATGCATTTCCCGTGTTTCAACACCAATTTTGTTTCTGAAATTGTGCATGAGTAATAAACAACACATGGCATTGTAGATATATTTTCACGCGGAACAGTTGTTTGCTATTTTCTCTAAATTATGTTATCCCAGTTTTAATTGTTGTTTTTTTGTTTGTACAATTTAGGGACAAATTGATCGGTGGATTGAAGATATATCCCAGTGTGTGTAGAGAAACATTAATGCTAAATAATACAATGGTGATCACCGGACTATAGTAACAAATATAGTTTAATTAGTATTGATTCATTATTAACATGTATTTTCATGTACTATTTTTTGTCAGATTTGTACTACACAGAGGTGGATTCTTCCGAACTGTGACAGGCGAAATAAAAGACAAATAGGACACTTAAATTGGACGAATTATTACAGAGTGGAATATTTAACACGAATTTTAGTTATACAAGAATGGCAGAAAATATTAAATACAGATAAGCAAATGCAATTCCAGGATATTAATAATAATAATAATAATAATCTTCTGGTTACTTATATAGCGCCCGTATCTCCTCCTTCGAGGATTCACAAGCGCTTGGCTTTCTTTAGTCTTCCAGAGACCATTACCCATCCCCCTTGCTCATGGGGAGATGGTAACCGCCGGCTGTATCCCAGAAAAACTTTTCAATCTGAGCGGGGATTGAACGCGAGACCTTCAAGATGGGAATCAGGCATGCTATCAACTGAGCCAGCCTGACGGCTGGCTTTTACAAGTTTTTACAAGTGGAAATCTTACATATAACTAATATTTTAAGGACATCAAAGGATGAAAATAGAGAGAAAATGGAATTTCCCTCGGACTCCACAGAAAATTAATATACAAAGGGTGACTAACCTACATCTAGCAAGGTCAAGCTCATGTGCCGGTAGCATGCGAGACATTTATAAATATCGACAATATGTAGTTAAAACCGTTACAAATTATGTAGTGTCAGAGGGTTTGCGAATATAATTTTATAGGCTCAGGGCTAGAATGAATGTGGATTGTGTTCCCAAATGGAATTAATCTAAATTCAAGTAGGGTCTCAAGGAGCCTTTAGACTAATAGTTAAAGTTTAAATTCTTGCCAGGGGTGGAAGGAATTTCAGTCGCTGTAATGTCCGTGGTAGTGGAACTTCTGTCCCACAATTGCTTCTTAGTTGGTAATGGTCCTACTCGGCTGTCAGTGTGCACGGCTTGATTCAAGATATATAGTAAGCCTGGAGTGAACAGTTTTTTACAATATCAGGCTCCTCAGGCCAAACATTATTCTTTTGCCCCACTAAATTAGACTCAGTTTCTACAAGTCTGCCTAGAGCTGGACATGCAACCAGTGCTCAATCACTAGTTGATTTATATATATTAGCAGCGGATAGTCCAAAAGCTACCCTAGAAACACGTTCTCCAAGTCTGTCAAGAGCATGACTTGTGGCTAAGCCTCGATCATTAGCCAGAGCAGTGTTGGTGTTTCTTGATATATATTTACAGAAATATATAACTCATATTCATGAATGGGCCTTAACTAAAATGCTGGCCCACCAGTGTGATGTGTTGTTGATCGCCTGTGATGGTTTTTCTTCTGTTGATATTTTGTTTGGGTCAATACCGGGCTGGTATGTCCCAAAAGCTCTGGCCCGGCATGGTGTCTCTGGTGGTAGTCACTGTCGTCCGTGGTGGCTGGGTGAGGCTGGCTATGTGCTTTAGTCTATTTCTTTCCAGCTGATGATAAACAGAATCTCTTCGCAGCGAATTTTCCATTAACTAATGGGAAAATATGAGACTAGTATATATCCAAGTTATATTAATGCCAAGTTTTCACAATTAACAACAAATGTTGCAACACAATCTTTGGAATAACTGTGTAATGATATTGACATGGCAATTTACTCTCAGCTGAAAACAGTATAGTAGGGTGTACAGTGGTTGAAAAAAAATGGCGTTCATGTCCTTCTTGCCTGGCCTCTGTGATAGAAGAGTTTATACAGTTTAGGAAGGATCTGTGGGATTTATAAGGGTAAAGACTAATTCAATTAACTCTCTGACCTTACATATACCTTTCTTAACCTGAATATAATTGTCTAATAATAGCAATGCAACAGGAAAGACATGTGTAATCGGATCTTGAAGGGATTACATTTTAAATGATTTGGGGTTTCCTAAGATGAACCATAATAAAGTCCATGGTCCTCCACTGGTAAGGAAATTGTATATACAGATATTTTCACTTGGCTGCCAGGAAAGAAAGAGATTTACTTCGATACACTTGCTAAACTAGTCTTATGATCCTAGCACAGTAGTAAGGACTGAAATCTAGTAGAGATAGAAAAACCAAGGGGAGGGCATGTGGAAGAAAATAAATAGTGAAGCAAAAGGCTCTCCAAATCCTCTGAATTTATCGTACATCCAAACAATTATTGAAAGTTAAAAACCTTGGAGGGCTTGAAGGAATTTATAGAAGTGTTAAACTGGAAAGTAAGTTTCATGCATACTTATGCCTTTTTCCCCTAAACTTCTTGTCAACTAAAAACAATGTTTATTCCTGCTAGATCTTGGTTGTTAGCATGTATTTAATATTTGGGTTCAAGGGCTCTATAGAGGTAACACGTTGGGTATAATTATCCCATCATCTTGACTGGTCCTCATAGCCCAGGGAAATCTGAATGTCAGGAATTAACCTGGCCTCTTCCAGATGTCCCAGACGTCCCAGACCGTCCTAACACCTACACGGGGTGAACCTGTTATAAAATTAGGCGGATCTAGAGGGGCATACCTCCAATAAAATAGCCAACATCTAGGTTTGGGCATCGACATGACAACTGTACCATGTCATGTCTGAATCTGTGTGACGCACCCAGTGCGTTGCAACGCAACCTGATTGTACTCCTTGGTACTCTACTGTACCGCCCGTGATCTGGCTACCGTCAGCCGCAATGTATATTGAGTGTGACAACTTATAACTATGTTCTTTGTATCTCTGCAAAGGCCTCGTCATGTGCTAACCAGTGGTGGGTTTTGTTTTAAGCCATGTCGAGACCTTCCATTTAATATGTAGTATCAATAGAGAAGTTGATAGATAAGACAATGGGAGTTCAGAGAGAGAGAGAGTGAGTTAGGCTTCAGAGCAAGAGGGTAGCAACGTGCCACGCTGCCGGCCGGGTGGGTTGCCAGACGTATGGACTGGTTGGCAGCCTTGCGCTTATAGCTAGGCGCGACAGGGTTGGTAGTCCATTGTTGCCTGCCTACGCTGCTTGGGCTGGGCCCATGTTGTCGTACAGCACACTGCCTGGAGGCTGGCTGCGTGTTCCATGATCAGGTTGCCTAGAACCTTTGAGATTCTAACATCCCTTGCCCTCTCTCCCAACTTCTCACTGTTGCACTCTTTCTCTCTGACGACATTACTCTCATTTCATTCTTCTCTATTTAAATGCATAACCTTCCCTTGAGGTCCTAAAGGAGTTTCAGCACTCACCTCTCGTATTACTCTTAGGACAAGCATATATTTACATGTATTAGATTTAAGGGGTTAATGTGAACAGCGATCTTCTTGATGAGGATAGTTGGTGAACGTTCTACATGTTCACGAGTTATATGCCCCGCTCATCATCCCATTTGTGACTAGACTGGTGCCATGTGTAAGAGCCCGACCATGCCCAGGAGTTGTCTGTAGAGGGACGAGGACTTAGCCTTGATTTGCATACCGAGCCAGGAGCGAGTGTAGCACCCGAGACTACAGCTCGCTCGTAGTGCCGGTATAGTAGAGTAACGTAATTTATCTGTCCTTGTGTTCTCTACAGTCTTTTCCTGGGTTCTCGCTTTCGATGCTGGGACTCGTTGTTCCTGTGACTTGGCCTGCTAGCTAGAACACATGGGGATGATGAGTGGGATATATCTTTATTTTACTATGCATTGCAGCTCTCTTTAAGTATATGTATGTAACACTTTACAATACACATTACTCTCACACAAGACAACACTATTAATACTTTCATGTATCAATTAACTGCACTGTCGTTTTGCTGCTGTGTCCGGAGTTCTGTTGCGTAGGGCGCATACGGACTCGGAGGGGAGACAGAGTGAGAGAAGCGAAGTAGCCTATGCGGTAGTAGGCTACCGGCGCAGTACTGTTGCCTGCAACCTTTTAGTTATTCCAAGTATAGATTCATTATTATAATAAGTGACTACTATTTATGTTCCTCCCATGTGTATTATTAGGCATCTACTGGATCATGAACATCTTGTATGCTACATGCTAGTGCATGTTAGTAGGGGACAGTTAATGTAGTGCACGCGCTTTCAAGTAGGCGTGTACATTTGTCATTTAGCATTTAACTGCCATACCTTTAGCCTGCTTCTATTCTACATTATTAGAGGCTTAATATTAACGTAGTTTCTTGAGTATTGCATTTCTTTAGTAATAACGTAACCTATAAATGTCTGAGGGAGTTTAGCCTCATAGCCTACCCCTGTTGTACACTTTCGCCGAGTTAAGGTACCTCGTTACCGTAGACGATAACTCTGTAGGGCGTTGGTGCTTTTGTTGTCTGGAGCATATAGTATTTGGGACTGGAATCGAGCGTGTCGTTGTCACTTAAGCCATTTCTGTCCTACGATCAAGAATCCCGAATATGTATTGCCGATCCAGCCGTAACATCTGGGTTTTGTTTAGGGCAACCTGATCTGCAGTGTTGGCTGTACTTTAGCCTCTGTACCATGGCCGTCCTCAGTCTTGTACTGGAGTTCCCTGCATGATGGTACACTCATGCACACAATCTGAAATTCGTCTTTCATCCTGTTTTTCTTGTTTTGTGTGTGTGTGTGTGTGGAGGGATGGAATCGTCTTCATCTAATATGTTGATGCGAGGCGAACTTGTGTATAGTATCTGAGTGAAAGTCAAATATTTTGAGGGTGCTTGCTTTTGGCTGGGGTCTATAATATTATGTATGGTTTCCCTGTCACATCTGTTCACTTTCCTATGTTTGTTGCTGATGCCCCCAACCCATTTAAGGAGTATGGGTTTGGCTACTGACTGACTGACTGGAGGACAGGATAACTTAGGAGCTTCAGTTGCTTGGTGGATTATCAGGTATGTTATTTGTTTTGCTCCTTTTATAGCGAGATCCACAATCACTGCCCTCCCACATGTGAATGGTTTTAGTTTGATTTATTTATATATTTGTTTATTTAATTGTTTATTTAATTGTTTATTTAACTGTTTATTTAATTGTTTATTTACTTATGTTTTAGTATTCTTTGGTGTGCCTGGCTCCACAATGTCAACCTTCGTTCTGGTAGTTTACACTTATAAAGGTTCTTTTACATTTTATCTAAATATTTCTGGTGTAGCCTAGTAGAGCTAAATCTGGTTAATCCTGCTTCTCAATAAGACATTGTTGATTCCTATGTGATAACGTCAAGAGCCTTCCGTACCGTACTAACTAATTGTATCAACAAGGTCTTACCCCTCAGTATGATCTCGATGTTTATATTTGAGACTTATTTATACAATCAAGGTTTGAGTATCATATTCCTGGGTTCTGTGATCCTACCTTGGTGTATCGTAGTTCAATTGCTCAAGGTAAGGCTGTCTACGCTAGAGCTGGACTTAAATATATCAAGAAGGTCATGAATGATACTGACATGAGCTCCCCTGTTTTATAATTTAAAGCCAATATATAATTTTCCCCGGTAGTTATCATAACTCCAACATCAACGGCTCAGTCTGTGCCATACAATCTTCAAACCCAACGTCATCCTTCGTGGTATGTGGTAACTTTATTTGTAAGCGTAAAGGATGGCTTAACTCGAATAGAACTAACACACATGGTAGAGCTGCTCTGAAATTTGTAATGTCTTACATGGCAATTGACTGGTTAAAGTGCCCACTCATTTATCAGGTACACTTTTGACCTTAATTGACTCATGTTCCTGATATTGTAGACGTGAGAGAGAACGAGTAAAGGGGTCATTAAATATTTCTCGTGACATATCAGCTGGAGGTGATTTATGACGTGTTGACATGGCATGCTCGACTTGACATCGTATACAATAATAATTATGTCCAGCACTACCGTGAGTTCATGTTGATAATGCCATTGTTGCTTACATATTCACATATTCAATTGCAACTTGCTACATAATTGCATTGCAATGTATTATATTAATTCGTATATGTTCGGCAATCATTATCCCTATAATCATCATCACTTAAATGTAACGTCGATGTTTAGAGCAGTGTCATTAGAGCAGATGAATTACACACAAAACATCAAATCCTTCATTAAGGAATGCTTAATGGGGAGGGGGGTGCTGGACACCCTGCCCAAGGTGTCGCTGGACACCCTGCCCAAGGTGTCGCTGTTTTACTGGCGAGTGCTAGCGAGCCTGCAATTAAGGAGGAATCAGCCTCCGGCTGGGGAATTAATTATGCCAAACAATGCACACATTTATCTCGAAGGGGAGGCATTGGGGTATAATATTTAGCTTGATGGAGGTCTAGGGAAGAATCTAAAATAACTAGATAATCATGGATAAAAATAATCAAATATAGTAAAAATCTGCCTTTAACGCCAATATAGTACATATTAATTAGGTGTGGTGGAGTGGTCTTGCTACTGGACTATACTGTAGGTAGCGCCAACGAACTTGACAACAATCTTGACCCATTATCTTCTTATAACTAAAAATGAACTACAGCAATCGGGCTGAAGTTCCTATCATTTGGGAAGAGTCCACCAGGAATTAGGTGTGGATATTTACAGCCACTTTGCTCTAGGCCCTTTTGAGTTACGAAGAGGTCAAGGATGGAAATTGTGTTAAAAGTTCATTGCGCTACCTATAGTAATCTTAAAGTCCATGGTTCAAATCCCTGAAGTGTGCAATTATATTGTTGGTTTGGAATTTGTAGCGTATTTGGTTTCAATACACTCGGATGCCAAGGAGTCTCTAGCCTATTCATAAGAATTGGTAGACCCTTAACCCCTTCAGTACCGGCGACGTCCTTTTCATTATATTCTGGCTACTATTAAAGGATTTTATTCACCTCCAGCAATTAAAAGGCTTCGAACTATCTCACCTAACCCTTTTTGCTACCATAGATCCTTCTTAAACTGCACAAAATCGTTAAATCTAGCTAGAAAGAAAGTAACAAACGTCGCCGGTACGGAACGGGTTAATGTTTTTCTTTATGCAATTATAACAATCTGGAGTGATTTTTGGATAAAACTTGCTTTTCAATACATCGTAAATATAGTTGTTTAGTTGATGTATAGAAATGCATATTCATAAATTCGTTTCCAGGGATATACTTCCATATTAATATTAGGGTTAGGTGAAATCCGCGAGTAGACTATATGTTATCAGAGTGTACAGTCGCGCTAATAAGTGATATCTCGGCACCAAGTATGTTTTGATCAATTATTGGTATCAGCAATATCCAAGTTTCATTTCTTCATATCGAGTGAAATATACACACATGTTCCTTCACTTACCAACCCTATTCAACATCTGACAGACATTAATACAGCACAGAGCAAGCCAAACGTAATGACAGCTGGGATATGACTTATTAGCGCGACCGTACATTACCAAAAAGACCCCCTTTTCCCTCATGTTTAGACCCATTAGTGTTGAGACTTAAACCGTTCACCCCATTAGTTTGGCGATTTCAAGACTGTTCACCCACTTGACTGTTCGTGCTCTTTAGATTTTGTCATGGCGAGCGATAGCTTGCCATTAACTTATGAGGAACCGGTCTTAATCCAGAAAAACCTGTCTACGAAAAGAAATGTAGAAATTAATCTCGAAGGCGGGTCTTGGGGTGTTTATTTAAGATTGATGGAGTTTTTGGGAGCAAACTAATAACTTCCTCTTAGTATTAACCCCTTCTGTACCGGTGCCGTCCTTTTAACTTTATTCTGGCTACTATTGCAGGATTATATTTCGTATTAAATGAGCCTCCAGCAATTAAAAGGCCTCAAACTATCTCACTTAACCCCTTTCACCATCACAGATCCTTCCTATGCTGCACAAAATCGTTTATATGAAGCAAACATAAAATTAAAAAGACGTCGCCGGTACAGAAGCGGTTAAGGGACACAGGTGCGCTAACAATAAAACGGTACATATATAAGTAAAAAAATACGCCATCCCCTTTTAAGATGACAGGAAAGGGAGAACAATTGGTGAGCTGGGAAGAAGATGGAAGAGCAGGAGGAAGGTTGGAAAAAAACAACTGGGAAAAATGTGGAAGAGCTGAGAGAAAGTTCGGAGAGATGGACGATGAAAGTGAGAAATTGGTGGAAGGGGATGGACAGAAGAACAATAATGAAAAGTGGGAAGATGGGAGGAAAGGAGGATGTAGTTATAGGGAAAGAAATTAAACTAATTTGAAGGGGAACACATTTCTGCTGACAGTAATGAAATCCGACATAACATGACATTAACCCCTTCCGTACCGGCGACGTCGATTTCATTTTATTCCAGTAATATATAGAGAATAGCGTACAGTTTAAGGAGGATCTGGTAGTAATAAGGGTTAAGTGAATTATTTCGAAGACTATTAATTGCTGGAGGCCCTCTTCAAACTGAATATAATAGTCTAATAGTAGCCACAATACAGTTAAAAGGACGGCACCGGTACTGAAGGGGTTAATAAACAAATAATGTAATATGTATGTGAGACATGCTTTTTCATTGGGATCATCTTCGTTTTGTAACCTTTGGAGCCTGTAGTGAGTTCAGCCTGGTACACAGGGGCTACTGCATATTATCCAACTTGCCACAGTTTAGTTAATCTGATATAGCTTCATAAATTTGCATAGGTTTATATTTATTGTTTTATATTTTATTTTTACCAGAAGAAACATGCACTGGATTGCGCTGTCCTCGAGGACTCTATTGAAGAAACTGGCTTGTCAAGCTGTTTCATATATCTTTTTGTTTTTGGAATTGAACAATGTTTTTATTTTTATTTATTTTTTATTTTTTGAGTCTCATTAGCCAATCAGCTTGAAACTATCTATCTTGCCCTGCTCGAGAATCGAAGGTTGTGAAACACGCTAACCAATACACCACTTAATATCAAGCTACTGTAAAACGTCGGTAGGCTATATTTCTACTGATAGACAATGACTGTGCTGCCCGTGTTGATTAACAGAATATATGAGTTACCCCTAAACCCATTACCTAGAGTGCTACCTCTACTGAATACTCTGACACCTGGACCTTCTCGTAATAATAATATAGCCTCACATAAAACACGTGAACATATGCAACTACACTTCCCTCAGGCACACACGCACACACATTTACATACATAATGTTTCTACCTTCACAGTCCACACTCATAAGCACACACACACACACACACACACACACACAGATAATAGGCTTTCGTTTTTCATTTTCGACATTCCAAATTCATGGTTTTGATTCGAATATGCAAACACAGTTTTGTATCTGGAGGATGACAGGTCCAACCTTTTACGAAAAAGTTTAATTATAATTACAACAGCTTAATCCACTGGCTGCCAGGAGTTGCCCTTGACGATACTTTTACAGATGTGAACTATGATATGCTTTTATTTGATTAAGGTTAATAATGATTATGTTATGTTTTACTCAATTAAATAAGAACAGATTCATAGTATTAAAACTACTCCGCCAATGGGGAGCCACCTTGCAAGCGGTGGCGGGGCTTGACACGTGGGCGGTGGCCTCACCTATTTATGTGGCCAGTCTACCTTTTTAGGGTTAGAGTTCCATCGACGTCGTGGACCAAGTTGCTCCCCCTTCATTACTGGTAAGAGTGGGGCCTTCCAGTGATGTCGTACTTCTCCGCCCTATTATACTGTTGATAACCTGGTATGTTTTACAGTTCTGTTCCCCCACTCTCTGTAAGGGAGGAGGTACACACTGAGAAAGATCCGAAAACCCCTGATTATTATAATAGCAGTAGAAAATTGAGATAAATGCAACATTGCGGCGCGTCCAGAGAGATTGTAGGGAATTAGTATGAGGATGATGCTTTGATGATACTAAATGCTTTTAACTATACCCTTTCGAGAAGTGCAGTATGGGTGGAACCTCTCCACACATACAAACCAAACTTGATATATGGGCGCACTGTCCCCTATACAGAGCAAGCAGTTGTGTGGGGGAAAGAACCCACGGAGACGGTTGATCAGACCTAACTTCTGGGAAGCTGTTTTGGTAAGAGTGGTAAAATGATCTTTCCAAGAAGGACAGGATCATAAATAACGCCAAGAATATTGAGAGAAGATGAAGGGTTGATTTGTGTGTTGTTGGAGAGTAGGGGATAATCACATAGAAGATTTTGACTAGTAGATAAATGGAGTTTTGGAGGCATTGAAAGTAACATGATTCTTATTGCCCCAATCAGTAATAGTTGAGAGATCAGAAAATAGGCGTGCTATGGCCTCTTAATGTGAGTGTTGGAGTGATTGCTCCATTCTTCCCTCCTGTCTTGTGGTTACAATACAGGTTTTCCAGGCTCGCACAAGGCGAGGACCTCCCATTAAACAAGAGTGAACCGATTTTCAGATTTTCTCTGTCAATAAGTAGAATCTTGTACCTCGTTCTCGGTCTACTTTTTTTCCATTTCGTATGACTAAAAAAAAACTCCTTCAGGCTCCTCCGGGCATTTTGAATCCAACACACCTGGAATATGTCTTTCTATCTGGAAGGCCACTAAAGTCTGTTTGTTTTCATCTGCCGGAAAATGAAACTATTTACTAGCTGATTTATCGATTATGTATTTTAAAAATATCGAACTTCTTCGTCGCTGCAACAAATATGTCAACCAACCCTGTAACTCCTACAAATTCTTCTTAACCCGGCAAGTGCAGGAAGACTCTTAAGAGTTTCCCCAGGCGACTGCGGGAAGACTTAAGATCCTGGGCCTAAAAAAATCCATTTAAAACACTCCAAAAAAAAGTTTTTTTTTTTGTTTTTTTTTTATTTATTTTTATTTTTGCCCCTGGGCCATGCCAAATATCACTCCTCCACATCCCCTCCTTCCCCACTCCCCCCCCCCCCCCCACCTCCTTCAATGATCACCTATTTTCCCTGTTATTCCCTTATTCTGCGATCTATTTTCATGCTAACATTAGGGAGTTACTATCAGGGCGTTGTCATCAGTGATACCAAGCGTGGGAATTAGGGGAGAAGTCAGGAAGAGAATTGAGAGGTACATTCAGTGTCTCTCAAAGCTTCGTGAGTGGAAGGTTGGCTCACACTCACTCACACACTCTCGCTTTCATTTCGCGATTTTGACCAGCCAAACACTGTTTCCATTTGTTTTATTGTTGTAACTGGTTAATATCTTCATATTAATGCTAAAATAGGCGCATATGAATAAGTATTAACGATATTTATGGTAAAATAACTGTTAGTGATGGGAACAGCTCAAATACGTGCGCACAGGCGTGTGGCGTCTCATACCCCCCATGCACAGCCGAGAGGTTAAGGGGGGTGACCTGTTTTTTGTCTGTCCTTTTCTATCTTTCTCTGGCTTGTATCCATTTGGCCCCATTCAGCCTACTGTTTTAAGATGTTTATCCCCATCCAGGTGTCAATTTTTTACTGGTGAGTGGTAGCGAGCCAGCATATTTTTTATTTTTGTTTGACAGCAGGCTAAATTTGTACATTTTTCGATAGAAAAATTTCTCCGGCGAAGCCGGATTTCTTAATATAATGCTGGCTCGCTATCGCTCGACAGGAAGAAATCGACACCTAGATGGGGATAAACGTCTTAAAATAGTTGGCTGAATGGGGCCGAATGGATACAAGCCAGAGAAAGAGAGAAAAGGACAGAAATAACAAAAAGCAGGTCACCCCCCTTAAGCTGAATAGAATAATCTAATAGTTCCATAATACATTGAAGAATGACGTCATCGTATACTGAAAGGGTTAATGCTCAAAGCAAAACAATCGTCCATCGTCCTCTCTCCCTCCCTGCCCACCCCGAACCAACTTCCAGAAGCACATCCATACTCATATCTCTCGCCAATCCATCCACTCACTCACAGACAACACGCAGCTGCATGCACGACCTCCCGAAATCCATCCTTCCGAATCCTCCCTCCCTCGCGAGGACAGAGTCCACCTGGCCAGGCTGAGATGCGGACACCATCCAACTCTCCTGAGCTATCAGAAGAGACTGGATGACTCCGTTGTCGACGCCTGCCCGGGATGTAACGCAGCACCCCATACCATTAAACACATCATAGAAGACTGCATTTCACACAACCACTTACGCCAACAACACAACCTACACTCAATGAGAGCTCTGTGGGAAAGCCCGATCGTGGCCATGGCCTTCCTCAGGGACTCGGGGCTGTTCGGCCAGGCAGCTTAGGGAACAACAACAACAACAACATCGTCCATCTTCCAAAATTCACGATCGTCTTCCTTTAATTTCGCTCCAGTAAATTGTCACATGTAATTTTAAAACCTTATCTTTTGCTCTATAAGTCAGCCCAACATAAATGATTGCTCTTACCTGCGTCACACCTCAATAATCTACCGTAATAATTTAGTGATTGTCTTCAGCTGTTGTCTTTAATCTTCCTCCGTAAGTCGTCCTCTTAGTTTCCTTTAGCCCCGATTATATTAGCGATATTGTCTGCTTGTTTTGCATAGCTCTAAGTTTTTATCAAATTGGTATAAAATTGACGCAACCTTTGGTACTTTAATATACAGGGTGTCCCAGGAGGAAAGGGCATAACTTTGGGAAATGATAAAACAAAACATTCTAAGCCTAAAATGTTCTATGAGAAATATTCCAGATCTCAACCAGTAAAGAGATATTGCATGTTGAAAATGGCATTTTCTTAAGCATTTCCCCATAAGGGTGGCTTAGCTGTCCTAGTACCTACCACACTTCTATCTAACTGCAGTTATTTTACCATGTTATTGTACAGATATTATAATTCTGTAAGTTGCAAAATGACTAAATATGTAATAGCTCACGTTGGACCAGTTGGAAACTATCTGACATGGAAGAGTCCATTACAGTGAGGCGGGGGAGGACACTACATAAAACCTTCAATATATTTTTAATGGTTGAGATTTGCACTTTTTGTTATAGAACAGTTTAGGCTTAGAATACCTTGTTTTATCATTTTCCAAAGTTATGCCCCTTCCTCCTGGGACACCCTGTATATATACCGGGTATATATATATATATATATATATATATATAATCGTAGACAAGGGGGGTAGTTAGGATGCATAATCATTTACGAAGGTAGAGGTGTTCATTGCGCGTAATAATGAACTTTTGTTGTGTGTTGTTGATGATATTTTATAGTATATATACTTGCCTACAAATCCGTTATTATTACGGTGTTTCATCAATCTAGGAATATAAATCCAGTGTCACACGAACGCTATTAATGGCATTTTTCAGGCAATTGTGGTCTGACATCTTCTTAAGCAAAGTTATATATTATGTCAGTCTCCTAAAATAATTCACATTCAGTCTAGTTGTAGATTCCAATGCGAACATTAAAAACTAGTATGGAAAAACAGTTATTTATCGAAAATCGCTCATGTGATGTTGCTTTAAATTGGCCAGTGATATATTCTGTACAACTTAAGGGAGGTATTTACTTTGTTCCCTAGGCCTCCATCAAGCTAAAAATTATAGCCCCTTGAGTCCCTTTCAAGATAAATTTGTACATTTTTCGGTAGAAAAATGTCCCGGCCAAAGGCCGGTTCCTCTTAAATTACAGGCTCGCTATCGCTCGCCAGGATAAAATCGACACCTGAATGGCACGAAAGTTCTTATTATGGGGTGAAAGTTCTTCTATCTATCTATATGCTCAGGCCCAATCCCCATTTTGGGGGTAGCCGACTCAAGACAGAGCAAGAACAGGGAAAACACAAAAAACAACATAAAACAACAAATAAACACAGATAAAAAACACAAACTCACACACATCCAGGTCACCCAGGAGAAGACCCAGAGATCAGGGTCACCAAGGTCACTCCAGCACTCCCCCGGCCCCCGACCACCCGGAGAGGTTCCGATCTCGGCAGGCAGACCTGCAGCGGAGCCAAAGCCACAAGCCCTCCCACCACACTTCCAGGCGCACCCTTCATATTAATCGTCTCCCCGGGCCAGGCGCCTGATGGACTATTCTCTAGTCCAACTTGCGCCCGACCCCTTACTCCAAATGACCACGTGTTCACTCAACTATTCACAAGCATTCTCCATTCACTCTGTCCACCACCACTTCCCCTGCCTGATCTATAGTCATTCCTCTATCATCCAAAGCCTTTCTTACACAGTCTCTCCATCTCAATGGGGGTCTTCCTGCCCTTCTATCTCCCCTTGTACCTGACTCACATATTCTCTTTGTAAGCCTTTCATCTCCCATTCGTTCAACATGACCATACCAGCTCAGCACCCTTCTGTCCACTCTGGCTGACAAATGTTCCTGCTGCCCCACTCTCCTACGTATCTCTTCATTCCTCAATCTGTCTCTACGAGTAACTCCACACATACTCCTCAAGCAGCTCATCTCCATCACATCCAGCCCTCTTTTCTCCTTTTTCTTCAGAGCCCATGTCTCAGCCCCATACATCACTGTTGGCACAACAATTCCTTGATACAGTGCACTTTTTACTTTCACTCAGAGATTTCTCGTCTTCCACATACTTCCCATTGCTCCGAAAACCTTCCTTCCTTCACACACTCTGTTTTACCTCCACTTCCATACCTCCACTCCTGCTTATCGTTCCTCCTAGATATTTAAAACACTCTACTTGTTCCAATATTTCCCCATCCAGCCTCACATCTAGATTCACCCTATGCTCTCCCCTATTACACACCATTACTTTACTTTTATTGACGTTCACCTTCAGTTTCCTCCTTCCACAAACCACACCAAACTCTTTGACTACCCGCTGCAGTTTCTCATCAGAATCCGCCACCAATGCTGTGTCATCAGCGAACAGCAACTGATTCAACTCCCAATCTCTACCATTCTTTCCTACTAAACCCAATCCTCTTCCCATAGTTCTCCTTTTCACCTCCCTCACCACACCATCCATAAACATATTAAACAGCCATGGTGGCATTACACAACCCTGTCGCAAACCTACTCGCAAACCTACCTTTACCTCAAACCATTCACTCAACTCACCATTTCCTACTCTCACACATGCTCTGCTCCCTTCATAAAAACTCTTAACTGCTTCTAACAAATTTCCTCCTATTTCATAAATCCTTAACACCTTCCACATTGCTTCACGGTCCACACGATCATACGCTTTTTCCAAGTCCATAAAAGCCCAAAATATCTCCTTATGCTTCTCTAAATACTTCTCGCATAACTGTCTTACTGCAAACATCTGATCCACGCACCCTCTTCCCCTCCTAAAACCGCACTGTTCTTCTCCTATTGCAACTTCCGTACACTTTATTATCCTCTCTATCAACACCCTGCCATACAGCTTTCCAACCACTGACAATAAACTAATACCTCTATAACTTGAACACTCCTGCCGATCTCCCTTCCCCTTGTACAACGGCACAATACATGCACTCTTCCAGTCTATTGGTACCCTTGACACAACAAAGCACACGTTGAAAAGTCTCACCAACCAATCTATTATCACATCTAATCGCTAAACTAATGGGGCGAACGTTTGATTTTTTTTTTTTTTTTTTTTTTTTTAAAAGAGACAATGAACGGAGGAAGGAAAAACACAGATAAAACAAAAAGGTCCATGTGCCTAAAGGCATCCTCCATTCATAACATGTTTGTAACAACTGGATTTAAACATTTGTAGATTGTAAGTTTGTGGAAAGCAATTCGAGGGAAGTGAATTCCAAAGAGTAGTAGCTCTGGGGATAAATGAATTCTGATAAGCAGAAGTTCTGCAATGGGGCTAAACATGAGGGAGAAGGAAGTTCGAAACAAAATCCCTCAAGTGGAAACCTCTCCTTAAGTCTACTCTTTTGGGTGTTTGATCTGTTTTGAGTTAGTCAAGGTTATGCATATATATATTATATATATTATATATATATAGTTAAAATACCATATCAAAAATATTGCTGCAAGTGTAAGGTATATATATTACTGTTTGTTATCCCTGTGATGTTTACGATATGATGGGGGAGTAATTGTTTGCATATGCTTTCCTTTTTATCTCTCCTTCGTCGACATCCACGTCTTGCGGATATTGTTTCTCTGTTTTCCTATTGACTGCATCATGTTCTTCCTTCATCGTATTCAGTTACTTAACCCCTTCTATACCGGCGACGTCTTTTGATTTTGTTCTGGCTCCTACTAATCGATATTATTCACTTTAGGAAGGATCTTTAGCAATTATAAGGCTTCGAACTATCTCAATCAACCCTCTTAACTACCACAGATCCTTTCTAAGCTGCATAAAATCGTATAAATATTGCTAGAATAAAATATAACGTACGTCGCCGGTACAGAAGGGGTTAATTATATTTAATTTCTGTTTTTTCTGATCCGTTTTATATTGTGATTTAGTGCCATGTGGCCCCTGTCGCTAGAACTTAATTAATGTTTACTAGTGTATTATTGTTACATTAAATGTTCGCCTACGTGATATTACAAATGTTCTACCATAGCCAATTGTCACTTCCTCTATATATATTACTGTGGTTTCGAGAACGGTTCTGGTTCTCGAATGTTGCATAAGTAATAGATAACGGCAATGCAGATATATGTTCACACATTGCAGTTGCTGTTTAAGTGAATGTTGCATAAGTAATAGATAACGGCAATGCAGATATATGTTCACACATTGCAGTTGCTGTTTAAGTGAATGTTGCATAAGTTGTTGTTGTTCCCCAGGCTGTCTGGCCGAACAGCCCCAAGGTCCTGAGCAAGGCCATGGCCATAAACGAGCGCCCCCACAAAACCCTCCCTGCTTACCACTAACAAAGACCGGGTGACTGAAGCCACTCCAAGGCAGGGAGCTGAGGAGGGCGCGGAAACGCCCGGGAAACCAAAGCCCCACCCAAGGCCCTGTGCCCCTCAGCAATTATGAAGGGAAAGTTGAGGGTGTTGCATAAGTAATAGATAACGGCAATGCAGATATATGTTCACACGTTGCAGTTGCTGTTTTATGTGAATGTTGCATAAGTAATAGATGACGGCAATGCAGATATATGTTCACACATTGCAGTTGCTGTTTTATGTGAATGTTGATAATATACCACATTTGAAGAGAAGCATTTTAGTGACAACGTTTCGCATATAGCTTCATTTGGCCAATGAAGCTATATGCGAAACATCATTAAAGTGTTCCTAGTCATATGATGTAAATATTCATTGTCAACTGTTTTCAAAGTTTATATATATATATATATATATATATATATATATATATATCGCTCTGAATGATACGTCTCCCAGTTAAAATATTTGTGTTCATAATGTTTAAGGAAACTTAACCCTCTCACTTTCTTGACGCAATTTTGAGCCTATTAGGGATAATTTAAAGCCTTTGTTACCATCAGGGGTGTTTAGAAACCATTAGTTTAGTTACTTCAATCTTTGCAGTTGTCTTTGAGTTAGCTGTGGGCAGAAAACTAATTTTGGAGAGGTAATTATAAGAGAGAGAACTCTATTTATTATTGCTAATCTGGCAACCTCTGCGTCATAAAAACGTGAAAGGGTTAAACTGGACGATGGATTTAGAATGTTGGGGTGTGTGCAGAGGAACATTAATACAAAATAATACAATGGTGATCACTGGACTTAAATACTTAATCTAGATTAATTAGTATTTATTCCTTCTTAAAATATATTTTCTTGCCCTAGTTTTATTGTACCCCTTGTGGATTATGACGTGTTTTGACAGTTTAGTATGGCTATTATTAGGCGATTTTATTCAGTTTTGGAAGACCGTATAGCAGTCACAAAGGGATCACAACTGGCTGATTCATCCTTCTGTTTCCCACAATTCCTTCGTAACTGAATAAATACGGCATAATCCTCAACGGGTTGAAATGGGTTGAGGTTTCTTTGACTTGCCTCACTTAATCTTTCCTCAGTTCATAAAGCTTGCCCCAAGTTTTTGATTCGTTGTTTTGTTAAATTCGTATAGCCAAGCCTCCATTTATAGTCTTCCAGAGAAAGAGAGCTAAAAATAGATACAAAGATACCATAGTGAGGGGAGTGGAAGGAAAGAAGAGCAAAGAAAATGACCTTCCAAATCCTCTGGCAATTTATCATGCATGTAGAAAACCTTGCAAGTCTTGAAGAATCGCAGAATTTATAGAACAATAGAATTAAAGATAGAATTAAAGATAGAAAGGGAATTCCATTGAGATGTATATGTTTTCCCTAAAGCTCAAATCAACTCAACACCGTGTATATTCTTGCCAGATCGTTGGTGTTTACAATTATTTTGTATTTGGGTTCAAGGGCTCTACATGGAGGCAACACCTTTCATGACGTTGGGTATATCCCATCATCTTGACTGGTCCTCATAGCCCAGGGAACTCTGAATGTCAGGAATTAACCTGGTCTCTTACAGATGTCCCAGACTGTCCTAACACCTACACGGGGTGAACCTGTTGTTATAAAGTTAGGCGGATCATGTCCCAGACTGTCCTAACACCTACACGGGGTGAACCTGTTGTTATAAAGTTAGGCGGATCATGTCCCAGACTGTCCTAACACCTACACGGGGTGAACCTGTTGTTATAAAGTTAGGCGGATCATGTCCCAGACTGTCCTAACACCTACACGGGGTGAACCTGTTGTTATAAAGTTAGGCGGATCATGTCCCAGACTGTCCTAACACCTACACGGGGTGAACCTGTTGTTATAAAGTTAGGCGGATCATGTCCCAGACTGTCCTAACACCTACACGGGGTGAACCTGTTGTTATAAAGTTAGGCGGATCTAGAGGGACATACCTCCAATAAAATAGCCAAAATCCAGGTTTGGGCAACAACATGGAAACTGTACCATGTCATGTCTGAATCTGGATTTTGTTTAGAGCAACCAGTTCTCTAGTCTTGGGCTTTACCTATAGCCTCCGTACCCTAACCTTCCACGGACTTGAACTCGAGTTCCCAGCATGATGGTGCACTCATGCACAGTATCTTACCATTCTTCTTTCTTCCTGTTTTTCAAAAGGTGTGAATACCTGTAAGGGCTTCATTCCCTATGTTGATGTGAAGCGAATTTGTTGTGGAAAATGCATAGCATCTGAGGTGAAGCCAATGATTTTGAGGGCTTGTGAACGCATGCTGTTCCGAATGCAAGAGCGCTTGCTTTTTGGCTGGGGTCTATTATATGCATTGTTTCCCTGTCATATTTGTTCAAGTTCCTATGTTTCTTGCTGATAGCCCCGACCTATTTAAGGGGGTATGGGTTTGGCGACTGACTGACTGACTGGAGGGCAGGGTAACTTAAGAGCATTATTTGCTTGGTGGATTACCAGGAAGATGCCTTATTCCTTACTCTTTCTATAACGTCTAAAATCCACAATCTCTGTCCTCCCCTTTCCTTAGTGTAGCTGGCTCAACCATGTCAACCTGTTTCGACACTTTTATAGGTTCTTTAGCAGTTTATGTTGATATTGTTTCTGTGAACTTGGCTTTAATTCTTTCTGGTCAAATAGAGCTAAACCTGGTTCATCCCGGTTCACAATGAGGTATTGTTGATTCCTATGTGCTAACGTCAGAACCTTACGTACAAACTATTTGGATCTGCAAGGTCTTACCCCTCAGTATGATCTCGTGTTTACATTTGAAACTTGTTTTATACGATTAATCAGGGCTTAACTATCACATTCCTTGGTTCTGTGATCCTACCTTGGTGTATCATAATTCAATTGTCGCTACCAAAGATGCCAGGAACGACCCTGCCTGAGTCTGACTGTAAGCAACATAGCCTGATAAATGATAACATCACGGAACTCTTCACCTACGCTTCCTTCAACAAATGTTTATTATAAGCCATGTGTCGATATTTCTGTAGCTGACACATATTGTAATCTTTGTATATTGTTGATTTATTATATTTCAAAGTCCCCTTTAATTATGAAAACTAAAAATTTATAATAAATAGTCAGAAGGTATTTTTTGAGTTTTTTTTTTATGATAATTACTCAGCTGTATATGGACATTGCCATGACTACTATATAAACACGAAGTGTAGACATCTACTGCAGAATGAGTACGTATTATCACAAAACATTGTGATAAACTGTGCATATCTTAAATGTTGAGTACAAAGGAGTACAAAGTACAAAGGAAATCAAGCAACAACAGGTCTAGTGACCCTTCTAGGCTGCTTGTCCTCCAAAACACTGAGGATCAAGTGTCCAAACAGTGGTTTAGAGTGGGTAAGGGAACATTGGAAAGGGAACTACTGCCCTAGAACTAATGTCCGTGGCAGGATTAGGAAGTTAGTAGGGGACAGATGGGTTAGTAACTGAGGGGGGTATACAATAAAGTTATTCATTTACAAACGCAGTCAGTCGCGGGTTTGATGCGAGATATTTGTCTAAGCGGAGTTTAAATGAATCAACGGTGCTGCAGTCTATAACGTCTCGGGGAAGCCCATTCCACAAGTTGACAACTCGATTGAAGAAGAAATTCTTAGATTCGTGTGAGTTAAAAGATTTACCAATAATTTTGCAACCGTTTCCCCGCGTGTAATTAGATTGGTCGATAGTGAAGTACTTACTACAGTTCATATTGTCGATGCCTTTGATGATTTTGAACCCTTGAATTAAGTCGCCTCTTAATCTGCGCTGGGTTAAAGGAAATAGATTTAATTCTCTAAGACGCTCTTCGTATGGTTTGTTCTTTAGGCTAGGTATCATTTTGGTAACTCTACGTTGAACTCGTTCTAGCTTGTTTATATCTTTTTGGTAATAAGGGCACCAGGATTGAACGCAGTATTCCAGAAGAGGGCGGACTAAGGAATTGTAAAGGGTTAGGATAACATCTTTGGATTTATGCTCAAATGACCTGCCTATAAAGCCAATTATTTTGTTTGCCTTCTTAACAACTTCTGAACATTGTTGACTCGGTTTTAGGTTACTCGATATTGTTACTCCCAGATCGGTTTCTTTGTTTACATTCTTAAGCTGAGTGCCATTCATCGAATAGTTTGCTTTCTCATTTAGGTATCCGATATGTAGTACTTTACATTTATCCGCATTGAAACTCATTTGCCAAATTTGGGCCCAACATGACAATTTATCTAGATTGTGTTGCATATCGTCAACTTGTTCTTTTGAGAGTACGCTATTTGCAATTTTTGTATCGTCAGCAAATTTCGAGACTGTACAGGTGAGACCCTCATCTATGTCGTTGATGTAAATTAGAAAGAGAATTGGTCCTAGTACCGATCCCTGGGGTACCCCACTACTTACATTGGTCCATTTAGATGCCTTACCGTTTATGACTACTCTTTGCTTTCTGTCGCTGAGCCAATTTTCTATCCATTTCAACACACCGTCTTGTATTCCATGCGCTTTTAGTTTTAGCAGTAATCGTTTGTGGGGAACTTTGTCAAAGGCCTTTTGAAAATCAAGGTATATAATATCTACAGCTTTACTCTCATCGTAGAGGTTGAAGATATCGTGGAAGAAGTCTAAGAGGTTTGTTAAACAGGAACGTTTTTTACGAAAGCCGTGTTGAGTATCTTTAAGTAAGTTATTTGCCTCTAAGTGATTTACGAGTGTCTCTTATGACCGTTTCTAGCATTTTACATACAATTGATGTTAAGCTAATTGGACGATAGTTACTGGGTAGGGATTTGCTGCCTTTTTTTAATATCGGTGTTACGTTGGCTAGCTTCCACTGATCAGGCATAGTCCCAGACTGCAAGGATTCATTGAATAGCAATGTCAGTGGTTTGGAGAGCTCATCCTTAGCTTCCTTTAGAACTCTAGGTGAGATTGTATCAGGTCCAGGCGTTTTATTTACCTTGAGTTTATCTAAACAATTCAATACTTCTCTCTCTGTAACGGTGATATTGCTTAGAACATCTGAATTATCAATCTGAATCGGCGATGGTGTAGGGATATCACTGAGGTCTTCGGTTGTAAAAACTGATGCAAAGAAGGTATTGAGGGCATTACTCATTTGTACTTCGTCTTTGGTGTATTCTCCATTTTCATCGACTAACGGTCCAACAGTTGAAGTAACTACTTTTTTCTTTCTGATATAACTATAGAATTCTTTCGGGTTTGTTTTACTTTGATTCGCAACATGTAACTCCAGGGTCTTTTTACTTTGCTTAATTAACTTTTTTGGCTTTGCGTCGTAGCTCTACAAATTTCACCCGTTCTTCGTCATTTTGTGAGGATTTTAATCTATCATTAGCAAATTTTTTAGCAAGCAGACTTCTGAAATATCTTTATTCCACCATTTGGGCTTATCATTTTGGCCTGGACGCCGTATTTTCGATGGTATGCAGTCTTGCACTGCCTTAAGGTAAGTGGTTGTGAAACACTCCCAAGATGTATTTATGTCGTTATTGTTAGTCAGAAAGCTCCAGTCAGTTTCTTTAAGTTTTGATTTAAGTTTATGAAAATTTGCTTTCTTGAAATTAGGGACTTTCTCAATGCTGCTATTTGATTTGTTACTAGTAAACTTTAAAGTGAAAGTTATCGTACGATGGTCGCTGTTACTGAATTCATCACCAACATTCAAATTCTCTATTAATTCTTCTTTTGTTGCGAGTACAAGGTCAAGCACATTATTACCACGGGTCGGAGATTGTACAAATTGAAAAAGTGAACTCTCTTGCAAGTTAGCATAGAGGTCGTGTCCAGAGTGTGAAGTAAGAATATCGCCCCATTTAGTCACGGGTAAGTTGAAATCGCCAAGAATTACGGTATCTTGTATGTTAGTTATTTCTGCAATTTGTTCATAAATTTCACTGTTGATGTCGACAGTCGTAGCTCGGCCCTAGTTCAGAAGCGTCCACCGGAGGTCTCAAATGTGTCCTTGGTAGTGAGAATTCCATATGCCCAAGGTACGGCTGTCTAAGGTAGATCGTGACCTCTAATCTATCATCATTAAGGTTATGAATGTTACTGACATGAGCTCTCCCGTGTTTTAATGTAAAGCGAATATTTAAAATTTTTCCTGGTCTTTATCGTAACTCCAACAGCAACGACTCGATCTTTGATTATTTGGTGTGCAATGTTCAATGTTTCCTAAACTCAATGTCTCCATCTTTCTACTCGTCGCCCCCTTCCAGAAAACTATGACCTGTTCTTCAACAACATACAAATTAACCCTTTATCTTCTCTTAATATTCTTTGTGTCTCTTTTTCTTTTGATCTCTCTTGGAAAGATCATATTACCGCTCTAAGTAAAACAGCTTCCCAAAAGCTGGGTGTGCTCAACCGCCTCCAGGGGTTCTTTACCCCTGCGCAGCTTCTTGCTCTGTACAGGGGCACAGTGCGTCCATGTATTGAGTATTGTTTACACATGTGGGTAGGATCCTCTCACACTTCTAGACAAAGTAGAAAAGAAAGCCTTCCGTCTTAGTAAATCACGTCCACTCACCAATTCTCTGCCATCTCTCTCCCTTCGCCGCAATGTTGCATCTCTCACTATTCTACCGCTATTACAATACTCAGTGTTCCTCATAGCTGTGTATACCACCCCCTCTTTTTAGAGCATGTAGCACTCATCTTGCAACACAATCCCACCCCTACTCTGTGCAACTCTCCAACCTAAGAGTGAAACGTTATTCTTAGTCTTTCTTCTCTTCAACAGGTTAGCTCTGGAACTCTATCCCAGAAATCCAGAATCATTCTTTCCCTCTTCCTATAACTTAAATTGCTGCAAACTCCATGTGTCCAGGTATTTTGGCTAGAACGTCTCTTAATTTTGGCCCTATCACTCGTTCAACTCTGGGAGAGGCACTCGCTACAGGCAGTTCTGCCTTTTGTCTCCCTCACTCACACAAAAAAATACAATCTTCCTACCTCAAGTTATCCTTCGTGGTATGTGGTGACTTTAAGGGGGGTGACCTGTTTTTGTTCTGTCCTTTTCTATCTTTCTCTGGCTTGTATCCATTTGGCCCCATTCAGCCTACTGTTTTAAGAAGTTTATCCCCATCCAGGTGTCAATTTTGTACTGGTGAGCGGTAGCGAGCCAGCATATTTTTTTTATATTTGTTTGACAGCAGGCTAAAGTTGTAAATTTTTCGATAGAAAAATTTCTCCGGCGAAGCCGGATTTCTTCATATAATACTGGCTCGCTATCGCTCGCCAGGAAGAAATCGACACCTAGATGGGGATAAACGTCTTAAAATAGTTGGCTGAATGGTGCCGAATGGATACAAGCCAGAGAAAGAGATAAAAGGACAGAAATAACGAAAAGCCCTTAACGCTAAGCATAAAGGATGGATTAACTCAACATAACTAACCCACATGCTATAGCTGCTCTAGAGTTTTGACATGCCTTCCATGGCAATTAGCTGATTAAGGGGGTGACCTGCTTTTTGTTATTTCTGTCCTTTTCTCTTTTTCTCTGGCTTATATCCATTCGGCCCCATTCAGCCAACTATTTTAAGACGTTTATCCCCATCTAGGTGTCGATTTCTTCCTGGCGAGCGATAGCGAGCCAGCATTATATGAAGAAATCCGGCTTCGCCGGAGAAATTTAGCCTGCTGTCAAACAAAACTAAAAAATATGCTGGATCGCTACTGCTCACAAGTAAAAAATTGACACCTGGATGGGGATAAGTCTTAAAACAGTAGGCTGAATGGGGCCAAATGGATACAAGCCAGAGAAAGATAGAAAAGGACAGAACAAAAACCGGTCATCCCCCTTAATGTGCCATCCGGTCATCATCGATCGGGTACGCTCTTGACCTCGTTATGACTCATGTTCCTGGTATTGTAGAAGAGAGAGGGAGGGGGGGAGGGAGGGAGGGAGGGGGGGAGGGAGGGGGGGTGTACAGGGGTTAACTTTAATGCTTCCAAAACCCAATTTCTCCATCTATCTACCCGTCAGGATCTCCCAGCGGACTATCCCTTATTCTTCAACAATACAAAAATCAATCCTTCATCTTCTCTCAATATTCTTGGTGTCTCTTTTTCTTGTGCTCTCATTTGGAAGGACCATATTACCAGTCTTGCTAAGGCAGCCTCCCAGAAGCTGGGTGTGCTCAACCTCCTTAGGGGGTTCTTTTCCCCTGCACAGCTTCTTGCTCTGTACAGGGGCATAGTGCGCCCTTGTATTGAGTATTGTTCACATGTGTGGGGAGGTTCCTCTCACACCGCTCTCCTAGACAAAGTTGAAAGGAAGGCCTTTCGTATCATTAACTCCCGTCCACTCACCAACTCTCTGCAATCTCTCTCTCTCTCCGCCGCAATGTTGCATCTCTCTCGCTATTCTATCGCTAATATAATAATCAGTGTTCCTCAGAGCTATCCCAGTGCATACCACCTCCTTTACGTAGGGCACGTGGTACCCGTCTTGCAACTCAATCCCACCCCTACTCTGTGCAACTCTCCAACCCAAGAGTGAAACGTTACTCTCAAACTTTCTTCTACTCAACAGCTGAGCTCTGGATCTATCTCCCAGAATCACTTTCCCTCTTCCTATGACTTAAATTGCTTCAAACTCAATGTATCCAGGCATTTTGGCTCGAATGTCCCTTGATTTTGGCCCTGTCACTCTTTCAACTATGGGGGAGGCACTCGCTATAGGCAGTTATGCCTTTTGCCTCCCTCAATCACATAGAAAAAAAAACAAAAAACAAAAAAACAACCAAGGCTTACAATCAACGTGAATAAAAATGCTGCATACATAACATAAAAGTTTATAATCTTGATCGGGTGTCTGCTAGGCGAATAAAGTCTAGCTGGGATGTAGTAGGCTAGGAAACAATGGCTGAGCAAGCGGCTAATAGCCTAGCGAGGTCCTTAAGACTGTACGGCCTAATTACGTTAAATGACAGGATGCTCTCTTGAGAGATCCAGATCGCTAGTATCTGGTTCTCTTCTGGCGACCCTCTCAAAGTCAAAGCAAAACGAGTTAGCACAGTGTTGGGTGGCAGAGGCAAAAGCCCTCACTCGCAACACAGTGCTAAACTCACAAGGTACACAGTCAGAAAGACCACCTAGGCTTCCCACGTATCCGTTGCGATTGTACCGGTTCAACAAAACCTGGTACACATCAGAAATCACAACAACAATAGCCTCACCCCAGTCTAGCATTAAATAGCCCAGCAGACAACCAAGCAAAAGGTAGGGAGACACCGTGAGTGTGTCGAACCTCTACAGACAAAATGGTAACCCCTCCAAAATGCCTAACTAAACATGTAATATCTGAGAGCTTCAGCATATAATACGATGGCCGATATATGAAATCGTGCAGAACCAAAGGGGAGTTATGATGCTAAATAGATTGGAAGAATGAGAGGTAAGAAGTTGAAAGAGAGAAAGTGTCCTATAGGTAGAAGTCGGGGACAGGTGGTAAGGGAGGTGTGAAGGGAATGCTGGTCAGGCAAACTCTGAAGAGAGTAGCTCCTCGGGACCCCTAGGATATAATAATAATAATAATAATAGTTCTTAAAGCTAGCGCATGCTAAGCTAGCTAAGGATAGCTCAATAAGGCCGATTAGGCGTATTTCCATTGGGGTCCTGTACTACTACCCCATCCCTTTGCTCATGAGGGATGGTAACGACTCAGTGCTTGTGAAAAACCTTTAATGCGCCGAGCGTGGGCGCGAACCCGGGCCTTCTGGGTGGAAGTCCGAGACGCTAGTCACTACACCAAGCGATGCCACAAAGGCATGGTGGACAGCCAATCACAGGCCGCTACGTCACCAGGCAGCAGGCCTGCAGAAGACGCCAGGAACCACCAGCCAATCAAGAGGCGTGAGAAGGCACGCGCGCGAGCCAGCCTACGAGCGGGGGGAGGCAGCACATGTATACCACGCACACACTACCACCCCACTGCCTATATTGTTCTCTCTCCTTAACTATATACAATGCATCTTATGTTCTACTCATGATATAAAATGCTTCCCGTTGTCACAGACGAAAATAAAGACCACTACGGGACTGTCTGTAACAACACAAACACTATAAGGAGTACAGGGGAGTACAAAGGAGTACAAAGGAAATCAAGCAACAACAGTCCTAGTGACCCTTCTAGGTTGCTTGTCCTCCAAAACACTGAGGATCAAGTGTCCAAACAGTGGTTTAGAGTGGGTAAGGGAACATTGGAAAGGGAATTACTGCCCTGGAACTAATGTCCGTGGCAAGATTAGGAAGTTAGTAGAGGACAGATGGGTTAGTAACTGAGGGGGGGATAAAATAAAGTTATTCATTTACAAACGCAGTCAGTCGCGGGTTTGATGAGAGATATTTGTCTAGGCGGAATTTAAATGAATCAACGGTGATGCAGTCTATAACGTTTCGGGGAAGCCCATTCCACAAGTTGACAACTCGATTGAAGAAGAAATTCTTAGATTCGTGCGAGTTAAAAGATTTTCCAATAATTTTGCAACCGTTTCCCCGCGTGTAATTAGATTGGTCGATAGTGAAGTACTTACTACAGTTCATATTGTCAATGCCTTTGATGATTTTGAACACTTGAATTAACTCACCTCTTAATCTGCGCTGGGTTAAAGGAAATAGATTTAATTCTCTAAGACCCTCTTCGTATGGTTTGTTCTTTAGGCTAGGTATAATTTTGGTAACTCTACGTTGAACTCGTTCTAGCTTGTTTATATCTTTTTGGTAATAAGGGCACCAGGATTGAACGCAGTATTCCAGAAGAGGGCGGACTAAGGAATTGTAGAGGGTTAGGATAACTTCTTTGGATTTATGCTCAAATGACCTGCCTATAAAGCCAATTATTTTGTTTGCCTTCTTAACAACTTCTGAACATTGTTGACTCGGTTTTAGGTTACTCGATATTGTTACTCCCAGATCAGTTTCTCTGTTTACATTCTTAAGCGGAGTGCCATTCATCGAATAGTTTGCTTTCTCATTTAGGTATCCGACATGTAGTACTTTACATTTATCCGCATTGAAACTCATTTGCCAAATTTGGGCCCAACATGACAATTTATCTAGATTGTGTTGCATATCGTCAACTTGTTCTTTTGAGAGTACGCTATTTGCAATTTTTGTATCGTCAGCAAATTTTGAGATTGTACAGGTGAGACCCTCATCTATGTCGTTGATGTAAATTAGAAAGATAATTGGTCCTAGTACCGATCCCTGGGGTACCCCGCTACTTACATTGGTCCATTTAGATGCCTTCCCATTTATGACTACCCTTTGCTTTCTGTTGCTGAGCCAATTTTCTATCCATTTCAACACCGTCTTGTATTCCATGCGCTTTTAGTTTTAGCAGTAAACGTTTGTGGGGAACTTTGTCAAAGGCCTTTTGAAAATCAAGGTATATAATATCTACAGCTTTACTCTCATCGTAGAGGTTAAGGATATTGTGGAAGAAGTCTAAGAGGTTTGTTAAACAGGAACGTTTTTTACGAAAGCCGTGTTGAGTATCTTTAAGTATGTTATTTTCCTCTAAGTGATTTACGAGTCTGTCTCGTATGACCGTTTCTAGCATTTTACATACAACTGAGGTTAAGCTAATTGGACGATAGTTACTGGGTAGGGATTTGCTGCCTTTTTTTAATATCGGTGTTACGTTGGCTAGCTTCCACTGATCAGGCATAGTTCCAGACTGCAAGGATTTATTGAATAGTAATGTCAGTGGTTTGGAGAGCTCATCCTTAGCTTCCTTTAGAACTCTAGGCGAGATTGTATCAGGTCCTGGCGTTTTATTTACCTCGAGTTTATCTAAACAATTCAATACTTCTCTCTCTGTAACGGTGATATTGCTTAGAACATCTGAATTATCAATCTGAATCGGCGATGGTGTAGGGATATCACTGAGGTCTTCTGTTGTAAAAACTGATGCAAAGAAGGTATTGAGGGCATTACTCATTTGTACTTCGTCTTTGGTGTATTCTCCATTTTCATCGACTAACGGTCCAACAGTTGAAGTAACTACTTTTTTCTTTCTGATATAACTATAGAATTCTTTCGGGTTTGTTTTACTTTGGTTCGCAATATGTAACTCTAAGGTCTTTTTACTTCGCTTAATTAACTTTTTGGCTTTGCGTCGTAGCTCTACAAATTTCACCCGTTCTTCGTCATTTTGTGAGGATTTTAATCCATCATCAGCAAATTTTTTAGCAAGCAGGCAGTTTGAAATATCTTTAATCCACCATTTGGGCTTATTATTATGGCCTGGACGCCGTATTTTCGATGGTATGCAGTCTTGCACTGCTTTTAGGTAAGTGGTTTCGAATAACTTCCAAGATGTATTAATGTCGTTATTGTTAATTAATAAGCGCCAGTCAGTTTCTTTATACATAGCTCTAAGTTTATAGAAGTTTGCTTTCTTGAAATTAGGGACTTTTTCGATGATACTATTTGGTTCGTTACTAGTAAAGTTTAAAGTGAAAGTTATCGTACGATGGTCGCTGTTACTGAATTCATCACCAACATTCAAATTCTCTATCAATTCTTCTTTTGTTGCAAGTACAATGTCAAGAACGTTATTACCACGGGTCGGCGTTCGAACAAATTGATAAAGCGAACTCTCTTGCAAGTTCGTATATAAGTCATGTCCGGAGTGTGCAGTAAGAGTATCGCCCCACTTGGTCACAGGTAAATTAAAGTCGCCAAAAATTACGGTATCTTGTGAGTTACTTACATCTGCAATTTGTTCGTAAATTTCTCGGTCAGTTTGCACTGATTGAGCTGGAGGTCTGTATATTAATGCAAGTATTATTTTTGTACCTTTATTATTCTTTATTAGCACAAAAGACGTGTCGACGTTCACAATTTGAGGTTTTGACACGAGGGTCGGGTTAAGACTTTCTTTGATATCAAATAAAACGCCACCTCCATTTTTATTTATTCGGCTGTTCTCAAACAATACATAACCGGGAAGTGAATACTCTGCTAAAAAGTCTCTATCTTCTGTATTGAGCCAAGATTCTGTTATGCCAATCACATCATAATTTTCTGTAAACACTAGTTCCTCAAAATCTGAAAATTTATTGCGTATGCTACGAGCGTTTGCATAGAAAACCTTTAAAGTTACGGTTTTAGAACTCACAGAACGTTCTTTCATCGAATTTTTGGTTCTAGTCGGATCCACATTTACATTCATGGCTGTCCTCGTTCCTCGGTCGTTATCCCTGGCGGTTTTGAATTTGGGTCGTGTTGGTGGAGCTTTATCCAAATTCACGGTTCTTGACGGATTAGTATTTAATTCCTTTGTAGGTTGCCGTCCTCGCTGTCTTCGGTCCTCCTTCCTGGTTGTCCTGTGCTGAGTCTATTTCTTCTCCGAAAATCCTTCACCGCATCGTTGAGAAGACGCCCAAAACGTGCTGCTCCCACCTGGTTCAGATGAACTCCATCGTCCGAAAACAAATAGTCATCGTAGTAGAAATTGTCCCAGGTGTCGACGAATCCCACGTTCTCCTTCCTGCAGAGGTTTGCTAGACAACGATTTGTGCTGGTGGCTATGTTGTAAAATCGGCTCTCTACACCGAGCCGGGGGACGATTCCTGAGACGATGATCCTTGATGACTTCTCCTTAAACGACTTGATCAGCTGCTGGTACTTTAAAAGCAAATCTTCCGACCGGGTTCGCTGTACATCGTTGGATCCAACGTGGATGACGTACATTGTATTAACAGGGGCCAGCTTTGATACTTCGTCAACTGCTGCAACTACGTCGTCCACACCACCACCAGGGATACAAAAATGCTTCCTGGTCTTAGGTGCCCTGGCGCAAAACTCTGTGAGCTGACCACGTATCATGAGTCTCCCACGAGCCGGACTTCTTCTATTTTCCTCTTAGTCATCTGAGTCTGTGAGTATCTGGAAACGGTTTTGACACTCGGTAATCGGTATGTGTTTCCTGGTCTTGGGGCAAACGTTGTTCCTCACGACACGGAAGTTGTCTTGAGGGGGAAGAGAGTCACTATTTGTATCTTGAGTATCGGAAACATCAGCTGAAGTGGCTACTGTAGGCGTTGAATTGTTGGCAGTTGACGTTGGGGCGTTGGTGGCAGCTGGAGTTGCGGTGACAATTGAAGTTTGTGGTACTCCAACGTTGAGTGTTACAAACTCTTGGAGTGATTCCAGCTTCATGGTGAGGACGTTGATCTTGTTGTAGGCTTCATCTAATTTCACTGTGAAATTCTCTCGTTGCTGGCAGAGCCGGCAGACTTGAAGATCGACAGTAGCAAACATGGACTCACCAAACCTACCGCCGCAGTTCGCACAAGCGCGAGGCATGGTGACAGTCACTTTCTTCAGATCACTTCACTCACTTAAAAAACACTTCACTCACTTTAAAACACTTCACTCACTTTAAAAACACTTCAATCACTTCAACCGAAAACAAATATGCTGAAATACGCAGAAATAGGTTATCGGGTGATAGCCTAACCGAAAACAAATATGCTGAAATAAGCAGAATTAGGCTTCCAGGGGCGATAGCCTAACCCAATTTTTTTTTTTTAAATTGAAATACGCAATAATAGGCTACCAGCGTTGAATAGCCTAACCGAAAATAATAAAATTGAAATTTGCAGAAATAGGCTACCAGGTGTGATAACCTAACCTTAAACAAATATATGTATAACAGAATATGTAACTAAATATACAATTCACCAAATAGAGATTATATAAAAATAAAGTGTGACTGCACACAAGGGGTTAATATACTGTGTCAACAGATGGCCCTGGTGTCGCTGTAGCCTAGTAAAGCAGTAGCCTACTCTTTTTAGATAAAAAGTGTATCAGTCAAAGGTTATTACAAGATCGTGCAAGCAACAACTAAAATTACAGATATATACTGTATAGCTACAGTAGGATACTAAATACAATATCTACAAGAGTTAATAATAAAACAGATTGGCTGGCTATAGGCTAGGCTAGGTTTGGGTTGGGTTAGAATGAACAACATTCTCTGATAACTGTAGCCCAATTCATTGCCCTGGCGAGTGTTAGCGAGTGGCCAAGCGAGCAGCTGAGCCCACGTGGCGTTCTGCTAAGCTGCAGGTGTCACAATTTCTCTTCTCATTATCTGCTCTCAGATCACCAGTATGGCTTCCTTAAGAGTTGCTCTACTGGTTATCTTCTTTCATATCTTACTAACTCTTGGTCATCCCCCTTTCGGGACTTAAGTGAGACTTTTTCTATTGCACTAGACATATCGAAGGCCTTTGATAGAGTCTGGCACAAATCTTTAATTTCTAACTACCCCCCTTCTGTTTCTATCCATCTATCTGTGCCTTTGTCACTAATTTCCTTTCCAGCCGTTCCATAGCTGCGGGTGTGGACGGCCATCGCTCACCTCCTCATCCTGTCAACTTCGATGTTCCTCAGGGCTCTGTCCTATCTTCTATTCTCTTCCTAATTTTCATAAATGATCTTCTCAACTGTATCTCCACTCCCATCCATTCATACGCAGACGACTCTACCTTACACTACTCAATTAGTTTTCCAGAATGCCCCCGCCAGCAATCTCTCAAAGACAACCTTAACCCCCTCCATCATATATTAACTTACTTACGGGTTGGCAGAGCGCCCGGTATTTCCCCCACAACACACTCTCTTACACTGAGGAACCAGTAGAAGTCGGAGGAATTGGGGGTTGCCACCAACCGACAGATTCTGATCTAACTTACCTAACTTAATAAAAATAATATTATTAGTAGGTTTAGGGATATTTCTTAGAGAGGCCGGTCTATATGATCTGTGCCCCATGAATATTCTTTCCTCTCACTTAAACAGTAGGCTACCATAGTGCGGTTGGGAGTATGAACATGATTAGATTAATATCCAGTATTCGAGAATGGATAATAAGTCTTAGGCATGTGCATAAACCTTTAACCGTCCTGGTGGTGTAATGGTTAAGGTGGCAAAAATATGTGTGTGATAACCCGGGTTCGAATCCCGGTGGATCATATATACTTTAATTAATTTCATTGGGGGTGTGGTGGTGAGATTAATAAAAATAATATTACTGACTTCCATATGACGCAATTTCGCGTCCTAAACATACTATTGAGCTATTTCACTAAGTTCATATGACGCGATCACGTCATATGATACTCTTGGATGCACCGCCATATGACGCGATCGCATCATAGATGACAGAGAGGGTTAATGAAGCCATAGAACACTTATCTTCTGATCTAACTACTATTTCCAATTGGGGCAGAGAAATCCTTGTTACCTTTAACCCCTTAAGGACGAGCATGTTTGTTGACATGACATGCTGCCAGGTGGGTATATTAACCGAAAACGAGCTTCATTCCATGCTCTTTTTCATGCATAAACAAGAGCCAGAGCGTAATACAATTATATATCCGTGAAAGGGCGATAATAGAGCTTTTCAATGACACATGAATCATCCTTGTACGACCACAGGTTATCCTGTAGCGCTCGCGTAACTGGAGGTGAAAATACCCTAAAATAAGGTAATTTCTGTAGTTTTTTCCTTGTCTCGCGAGGACGGGCGATGGGTGGGAGACGGCGGTGGTCCCAGACGCAGCCCAGTGGTGGTGCCGAGCGGTCAGAGTCCACCTATCGTCCTCCCAACGTGTGGACTCTGTCTCAGAGCTCATAATGTGCGGTGGCCAATATTCTCTCGCCCGTCATATGACGGGCACCGTCGGTTAAGTGCTTCCAAAACCCAATTTCTCCATCTATCTACCCGTCCGGAATTCTCAGAGGACTATCCCTTATTCTTCCACAATACAAAAATCAATCCTTCATCTCTCAATATTCTTGGTGTCTCTTTCTCTTCTGCTCTCAATTGGAAGGACCATATTACCAGTCTTGATACAGCAGCCTCCAAGAAGCTGGGTGTGCTCAACCACCTCAAGGGGTTCTATACCCCTGCACTGTACAGCACTGTACTGTCTTGCTCTGTACAGGGGCACAGTGCGTCTTTGTATTGAGTATTGTTCACATGTGTGGGGAGGATCCTCTTACACCGCACTTCCAGACAAAGTAGAAAGGAAAGCCTTTCATATCATTAATTCCCGCCCACTCACCAACTCTCTGCAAACTCTCTCTCTTCGCCGTAATGGTGCATCTCTCTCGCTATCCTATCGCTACTACAATAATCAGTGCTCCTCAGAACTCTCCCAGTGTATACCAAGATAGCGGGGTAACAATTTACTTGCAGCTGAAAAAAAATATATATATATATACCGGTATACAGTATATATATATATATTCTGTATATTTATTCAAACATTTAGCAGCTCATGTGTACTTGTGAGATATACTTTATGTTAATGACTTGTATGGTATCCTGGAATATGGATCATGCGACTTGTGCATGAATTGAAATACAGTCTCCAAGTACGATTTCTCTTCCTAATATAAATAGGAAATTGTTAAGTTTCCTTTATCACGCTGTGGTGTAGTGGACTAAAGCTTGGACACTCGTCCTCAATGTCGGAGGTTCGAGTCAGGCTGGGAGTATATAATATATATATATATATATATATTATATATATATATATATATATATATATAGAGAGAGAGAGAGAGAGAGAGAGAGAGAGTTGGTTCAAATTTCGATGAGTGCAATGGGAAAATATTATTGGGTTGGATTTTATGGTGTACTTTTTATCCGACTAGCTCTTAAACACTATCTTAATAACTGAACAATTGTTCTCAGTAAATTCCTAAATGCTCGATGCAGTCTCCACAAATAATTATTATATTCCTCGTTATCATTGGGATACTTATTGCACGCAGGGAATCCCAACCCCAAGTTGTGAATAATAATACTAATAATAATAATAATAATAATAATAATGATAATAATAAAAATATTAGATAATATTAATAATGGTGTCCTGCCTTAGTTAGGGTGTATAGCAGTTCACCCAAGCACGTTGTTCGAGATACATAAGGTATTTTATGCGTAACATGGAACCTGTAACATGATTTTTAGGATTGGAACCCAGACCTTCATCACCACATACTGTTAAGAGAAAAACGGAACACGTAGATTTGTATACATTTTCTCTCAGGCTTCTTAGGTGTGGCACAAGAGGATTTAATTTCACATAAACCCCAAATACATCGTTGATTTTATCCTAATTTCACAAACAACATTCAAATATTGGCTAGTAAACATGCTAAACATTGTGCATGAAAGACCGCGAACACACATGCTCTCGAGTGCCCTCCTTAACCCGGGAACTGCCGGAAGACTCTTAAGAGTTCCCCCGGCGGACTGCGGGAAGACTCTTAAGAGTCAGAGAAAAAAAATCAACTTTAAACATCGAAAAAAACAAAAAATATATATATTTTTTTTTTTTTTTTTTTTTTTGCCCCTGGGCCATGCAAAATATCACTCCTCTATCTCCCCTCCTTCCCCACTTTCCTCCCCTCCTTCAGTTATCACCTATTTTCCCTGTTATTCCCTTATTCTGAGGTATATTTTCGTGCTAACATTAGCGAGTTGCAAGCAGGGCATTGTCATCACTGTCAGCAAGCGAGTGCAAGAGAGAGAGCGAAAGTATCGATCGACTGTGTCTCAGTGACCTTGGGGGAAATTGGCGGGAAAGCAGGTTGCCTCACCCATACATTATATAACTCGCGGCCTGTATCTCCGATTTTGACCATCCAAACGCTGTTTTCACTCGTTTTATTGTTGTAACAGGTTAATACCTTTATAATCATCCCATAATAGGCGCGTATGGATAAGTATTAATGCTATTTATGGTAAAATGAATATTTTAGTGACGGAAACAGCTCAAATACATGCGCACAGGCAGAGGTGTCTAATTACCCCCATGCGCACTTAAGAAGTTAATTGCAAGCTCGCTAAAATTACGCCTAAATGGTACGAAAGGTCTCATAATTGAGATGTTGGTCAGTGTTGTGACGCACGTCAGCTCCCCAGCGACCACAAGGGGGTAGCGGCTCGCTCCCCATCCTCTTCTCCCCTCTTCCCAGGCAATGTTATGGGCTGTAGGTTATTGATTAAGTTCTAGTTTCTTCCTAGTGCATCATAGTGTCACAGGTAGTCCAGAAATACTCTTTATTTTTACCTGTGACAATGCATTGTATTTTATTCCAGCTGTCATAGATTTAATGTATAAGATGCATTGTGGAGGGAGAGAGAGAATAGCGAGAGCGCGGTGGTAATGTGTGCGTATGTAGGTATGTGTTGCCTCCCTCACTCGAGGAGTTTTCCCGCTCGCGTGCTTTCCCGTGCCCTTGATTGGCTGGTGGCTCCTGGCGCCTTCTGCAGCCCTGCTGGCTGGTGACGTAGTCGTCTGTGATTGGCGGCCGCGGTCCTGGGATGGTGGTGCGGGCTCCTGTCCTTGTGTCTCCCTCAGAGCTCCTCTTAGTGCTGTAACGCTAACATCCCTTTGCAATCTATCATCCCACCTCACCCCCCTATTGCGAACTTTCTCTACCACTGCTTACCTTCTTCTCTCTGTATATTCTACTATTAATTAACTGCCCTTCCCCTTAACGTTGATTTCATATTATATCCGTCACTGTATTATACGGCGAGCTCTCAGAGATATTATATGTACGTAGTTAGGCATTTTGGATCGGAGGGTTATCCATTTTGGCTTGGGGAGGTTTGACATACTCATTGTGTTGCCCCAACCTTATTTTCTTGGGTGTCTGCCAGGTTAGTCGATGCTAGACTGGGGAGAGGCTATCAGGTTGCAGTTTCCTATGAGCATAGACTTCGTTGAGCCTATGCAACTGTACCGGATACCTGCGGAGGCCTAGGTCATTTTCTTGTCTGTGTACCTTAGAGCCTAGCACTGTGTTGGCGTGAGGGCGTTTGCCTAGTCCACCCAGCACTGTGCTACCTCGTTAGCTTTTGACTTAGGAGGGTCGCCAGGAGAGAACCAGGTACACGAGACCTGGATCTCTCAAGAGAGCACCCCGTCATTTAATGTAACTAGGCGCACAGACTTGAGAAAGACACTAGGCTACCGAGCAGGTGGCTCGGCCCAGGTAGCCTCGCCTACAACTCCCTTGCTAGACTTCGTCCACCTGGCAGACCCCCGATTAGGGTTTATAATCTCATTGTGTATATGTGTGCAGCATTATTGTTCCTTATGTTTATAGTAAGTCGTGATTGTTGCCGAGAGACCCAACCAGAGCAGGCTTGTGCTTGGTGGGAGAAAGCACATCTTTTTGTGGTTAGAGTTTAGACTGCCGACTGTTTTATAATTACACCTGTGCCAGATAACACCATATGTCCCTACACTATATATGTTCCCACAGTAATAATACACAGTTCAGAATCCGAGACGTACTTCTTAGTTGCATCTGACTTTTGCAGAAGATTCCTGCATGATGCTTTAGGACTTTCTTTGTTTCACTTTCTTTCAGACAGGAGTGACAGTTTACTGATTATTTAATGTAACGATAATTATCCTTCTTCTAGTTTGCTATTAAATCGTTGCTGCGATTTAATTACGCTATCTATCTTTTTCCTTGTATACCTAAATAAAGTAATCGTATGTTGTATGAGTATAGGCTGCTTCAGTGATCATCAGCCTATAGTGTGCACCTTTTACCGAGTCATAGGATACCTCGTTGTCCAGGCACGAATCAGGGCGGTATAGGTGTTTTGTTATCCAGTGGTTAAGGCAGGGGTTGGAACTAGTGTTACCGTTGTTGTATTTAGCCTTATCTAGTCCAATGATGAAGAGCCCTGTGTCTTGCAGAACCTGGATCGTAACAAATGGCGACCTTGCTTAGGATTTTGTGAACTTAAGAAATACTGTGGGAGTATAGTGGTAATTTTTTTAATGAGGATTACAGTGGACACAGATTTTTTTTTGGCAAGCAGTATAACACATAAAGAGGCTTCAGATAACTTTCAGTGAATAGGTGCTTGCATAAGAGATTATAGATACTTTTTTTTTTTTTATAAACTTGCACACTTCTCAGTATACACCATGTCTAGCAACAGCTCAGTTAACGGGGATAATCAGACAGTACAGCCTACGGGTGTTGAGCAGCAGCAGGAATTTAATGATGGCATCAGAGTTATTAATTGTGAGGTTGAAGCGAGGAAGTTTGAGGAGATACCAGTAACAGCGAGTCGGTTGGAGGAGATTGATTGCTATGGTCTGCGTTGTTTGGCCACGGTCCTGGGGCGTGTCGGCTTTGGCAGCATGTCTAAGAGTGACCTGGTGGCTTGTGTGTTGGGTGGTGGCAGTGGGTTGCAGGGTGGAGCGGGGGCTTGGGAGCCTTTATCCAAGCCTCCCTTCCACTCTACTCCTATTGCGCCCCCTAGGTTACCAGACCTTGGCACGCTTCCGCAATCTGATAGTCGCTGGCAGCGTGGTTTGCCCCTGGGTGAGCCACGGGGTGGGTCTCCTATAATTGCTCCTCACCCTCAGGGTTTGACTGCTGATATGTTGTTGCAAGTGGAGTTGACTAAGATCCAGATCCAGCGTGAAGTTGAGATGGCTAAGGTTCAGGCTGAGGAGAAGGCTGAGATGGCTAAGATTCAGGCTGAGGAGAGGGCGCAGATGTCTAAGATTCAGGCTGGGGAGAGGACAGCATGCCGTGAGGCGGAGTTGCAGGTTGAAGCAACTAGGTACTGTGCTGAGATGGATGTTGAGAAGTCTAGGGTGGAGACAACAGGGCGGCATCTCGGTTCTGGGAATCGTGGGTCTGAGTCTTTATCGCACTTGCTTAAGTTAGTCCCTGTGTTCGATGAGTCTGGTGTGACTGAGTTTTTTGCACGGTTTGAGAAGAAGTATCGGGAGCATGAGTGGCCGGAGATTAAGTGGGCAGCCCTTGTATCATCAAAGCTTGTTGGGAAAGGTCTCAAGGCATATGACTTGCTGTCATTGGAGGACTGTACTAACTATGTGGTGTTAAAGGAGGCTGTGCTCCGGGCCTATGAGTTGCAACCAGAAACCTACAGATTGAAATTTCGGGGCGTTGAAAAGAGCAAGGAGAGCTCTTTCCTTGAACATGCCCAGGAACTGACTGACACTATGGGGAACTGGATCCGGTCTGAGAATGCGACAACAGTTGATCAGCTTAAGCAGTTATTTTTGTTGGAGCAGTTCTTCCGGTGCACAGGCAGCGACCTGACATTAAACCTGAAGGAAAAATGCCCTAAGACCGTAGAGGAGGCAGCTAAGCTTGCTGACCTCCGGCTTTCTTTGATTCGTGGGTGCGGGTCTGCTCATCGAAGTGAGACAGGTAACAAGGGGCGTAACACTCCATCCCCTAGAGTCAATGAAGCACAAAATAACACTGTAAAAAGTAAGAGCAATGATACCCATTATAACTACAAACACAAAACTGTCCCGTTTTCAAAAGGGCAGGGCCCTTCCCCACCACCTCAAGGGGGGAAGTCTAGTGGTGAAGTGAAATGTTTTAAATGTCAGGAGGTGGGTCACTTTGCACGTACATGTCCGAGTAATATTCCTGCTAAGCCTGTGTCTTTGGTTCGCAACATGGGGGTGTCTCTGAGCTCTTCTGCGTCTGCCCGGGGTAGGTCGTCAGTTGCGGGGACACAGCCTGTGAAGAAGGGTTTGGAGGGCTCGACACCTGTCCAAGACACTTTTTGCAGCCATCGAGGGCGCGGGCTTGTGAGCTGGGGGAATACTAAACATCAGGTCAAATTGTTGCGTGACACTGGGGCATCACAGACACTTCTTAAAAATTTCACAGGCAAACCTATAAACGCGGCTCGGGTTGTTGTGGTACAGGGGATCAATGCTACCAGGTCATACCCGTTGATTAGGTTGGAGCTGGAGGTGCATGGTGTGTGTCGTGAACTTGATGTTGGGATCGTAGAGAGCTTGCCAGTTGAAGGCGTCGACCTCCTTCTGGGCAACGACTTTGCGGTGCTCACTTCAGAGGTTCCACCCTTAGTTGTTGCCGAGAGGGCGGCCGACGTTAATAGGGAGAATCGGGAGTGGGTTGAGAGGTGTCAGCTTAAACAGATGGCCTGTGCAGTCACCAGTTCTCGTGCGTCAGTTCAGTCACAACCATTGTCTCAGTCTTCAGACCAGCGGAGGAACGGTCGGAAGGAGCAAGCTGAAGCTGGGAGTTTTGTGAGTTTTGCTCCAGCGGCTCTCCTTAGCGGCTTAGTACTTGACCCAGAGGTGAGCTCCGGAGTGGCCCTAGAACCTGTCACCCCTAGTGACATGGTTGGGCGTGATGGCACTCCGCGACTTAGTAGTTCCCAGTTGGAGGAGAGTTGTGGGAACGGGGCTATTAAACACGAGGACGGAGAAACATGTCATGTGAACCTGTTGGAGGAGTTTGTGAGGCAACCACCTGAGCAGCCTACTGTCCCTGCGTTGGTGTGCAGCGGCCAAGGTGGAGTACAAAGGAAATCAAGCAACAACAGATCTAGTGACCCTTCTAGGCTGCTTATCCTCCAAAACACTGAGGATCAAGTGTCCAAACAGTGGTTTAGAGTGGGTAAAGGAACATTGGAAAGGGAACTACTGCCCTGCCACTAACGTGGCAGGACTAGGAAGTTAGTAGAGGACATATGAGTTAGTAACTGAGGGGAGGATAAAATAAAGTTATTCATTTACAAACGCAGTCAGTCGCGGGTTTGATTCGAGATATTTGTCTAGGCGGAATTTAAATGAATCAACGGTGCTGCAGTCTATAACGTCTCGGGGAAGCCCATTCCACAAGTTGACAACTCGATTGAAGAAGAAATTCTTAGATTCGTGGGAGTTAAAAGATTTACCAATAATTTTGCAACCATTTCCCCGCGTGTAATTAGATTGGTCGATAGTGAAGTACTTACTACAGTTCATATTGTCGATGCCTTTGATGATTTGGAACACTTGAATTAAGTCCCCTCTTAATCTGCGTTGGGTTAAAGGAAATAGATTTAATTCTCTAAGACGCTCTTCGTATGGTTTGTTCTTTAGGCTAGGTATAATTTTGGTAACTCTACGTTGAACTCGTTCTAGCTTGTTTATGTCTTTTTGGTAATAAGGGCACCAGCATTGAACGCAGTATTCCAGAAGAGGGCGGACTAAGGAATTGTAAAGGGTTAGGATTACGTCTTTGGATTTATGCTCAATTGATCTGCCTATAAAGCCAATTATTTTGTTTGCCTTCTTAACAACTTCTGAACATTGTTGACTCGGTTTTAGGTTACTCGATATTGTTACTCCCAGATCGGTTTCTCTGTTTACATTCTTAAGCTGAGTGCCATTCATCGAATAGTTTGCTTTCTCATTTAGGTATCCGATATGTAGTACTTTACATTTATCCGCATTGAAACTCATTTGCCAAATTTGGGCCCAATGTGACAATTTATCTAGATTGTGTTGCATATCGTCAACTTGATCTTTTGAGAGTACGCTATTTGCAATTTTTGTATCGTCAGCAAATTTTGAGATTGTACAGGTGAGACCCTCATCTATATCGTTGATGTAAATTAGAAAGAGAATTGGTCCTAGTACCGATCCCTGGGGTACCCCGCTACTTACATTGGTCCATTTAGATGCCTTACCGTTTATGACTACTCTTTGCTTTCTGTCGCTGAGCCAATTTTCTATCCATTTCAACACACCGTCTTGCATTCCATGCGCTTTTAGTTTTAGCAGTAAACGTTTGTGGGGAACTTTGTCAAAGGCCTTTTGAAAATCAAGGTATATAATATCTACAGCTTTACTCTCATCGTAGAGGTTGAGGATATCGTGGAAGAAGTCTAAGAGGTTTGTTAAACAGGAACGTTTTTTACGAAAGCCGTGTTGAGTATCTTTAAGTATGTTATTTTCCTCTAAGTGATTTACGAGTCTGTCTCTTATGACCGTTTCTAGCATTTTACATACAACTGAGGTTAAGCTAATTGGACGATAGTTACTGGGTAGGGATTTGCTGCCTTTTTTGAATATCGGTGTTACGTTGGCTATCTTTCACTGATCAGGCATAGTTCCAGACTGCAAGGATTTATTGAATAATAATGTCAGTGGTTTGGAGAGCTCATCCTTAGCTTCCTTTAGAACTCTAGGCGAGATTGTATCAGGTCCAGGCATTTTATTTACCTTGAGTTTATCTAAACAATTCAATACTTCTCTCTCTGTAACGGTGATATTGCTTAGAACATCTGAATTATCAATCTGAATCGGCGATGGTGTAGGGATATCACTGAGGTCTTCTGTTGTAAAAACTGATGCAAAGAAGGTATTGAGGGCATTACTCATTTGTACTTCGTCTTTGGTGTATTCTCCATTTTCATCGACTAACGGTCCAACAGTTGAAGTAACTACTTTTTTCTTTCTGATATAACTATAGAATTCTTTCGGGTTTGTTTTACTTTGATTCGCAATATGTAACTCTAGGGTCTTTTTACTTTGCTTAATTAACTTTTTGGCTTTGCGTCGTATCTCTACAAATTTCACCCGTTCTTCGTCATTTTGTGAGGATTTTAATCTATCATTAGCAAATTTTTTAGCAAGCAGGCAGTTTGAAATATCTTTATTCCACCATTTGGGCTTATTATTATGGCCTGGACGCCGTATTTTCGATGGTATGCAGTCTTGCACTGCTTTTAGGTAAGTGGTTTCGAATAACTTCCAAGATGTATTTATGTCGTTATTGTTAATTAAAAAGCTCCAGTCAGTTTCTTTAAACATAGCTCTAAGTTTATGAAAGTTTGCTTTCTTGAAATTATGGACTTTTTCGATGCTAATATTTGGTTCGTTACTAGTAAAGTTTAAAGTGAAAGTTATCGTACGATGGTCGCTGTTACTGAATTCATCACCAACATTCAAATTCTCTATTAAATCTTCTTTTGTTGCAAGTACAATGTCAAGAACGTTATTACCACGGGTCGGTGTTCGAACAAATTGATAAAGCGAACTCTCTTGCAAGTTCGTATACAAGTCATGTGTGAAGTAAGAGTATCGCCCCACTTGGTCACAGGTAAATTAAAGTCGCCAAAAATTACGGTATCTAGTGAGTTACTTACATCTGCAATTTGTTCATAAATTTCTCGGTCAGTTTGCACTGATTGAGCTGGAGGTCTGTATATTAATGCAAGTATTAGTTTTGTACCTTTATTATTCTTTATTAGCACAAAAGATGTGTCGACGTTCACAATTTGAGGTTTTGACAAGAGGCTCGGGTTAAGACTTTCTTTGATATAAAATAAAACGCCACCTCCATTTTTATTTATTCGGCTTTTCTCAAACATTACATAACCGGGAAGTGAATACTCTGCTAAAAAGTCTCTATCTACTGTATTGAGCCAAGATTCTGTTATACCAATCACATCATAATTTTCAGTAAACACTAGTTCCTCTAAATCTGAAAATTTATTGCGTATGCTACGAGCGTTTGCATAGAAAACCTTTAAAGTTGCGGTTTTAGAACTCGCAGAACGTTCTTTAATCAAATTTTTGGTTTTGATCGGATCTACATTTACATTCATGGCTGACATCGGTCCTCGGTCGTTATCCCTGGCGGTTTTGAATTTGGGTCGTGTTGGTGGAGCTTTATCCAAATTCGCGGTTCTTGACAGATTAGCATTTAATTCCTTCGCAGGTTGCCGCCCTCGCTGTCTTCGGTCCTCCTTCCTGGTTGTCCTGTGCCGAGTCGATTTCTTCTCCGAAAATCCTTCACCGCATCGTTGAGAAGACGCCCAAAACGTGCTGCTCCCACCTGGTTCAGATGAACTCCATCGTCCGAAAACAAATAGTCATCGTAGTAGAAATTGTCCCAGGTGTCGACGAATCCCACGTTTTCCTTCCTGCAGAGGTTTGCTAGACAACGATTTGTGCTGGTGGCTATGTTGTAAAATCGGCTCTCTACACCAAGCCGGGGGACGATTCCTGAGACGATGATCCTTGATGACTTCTCCTTAAACGACTTGATCATCTGCTGGTACTTTAAAAGCAAATCTTCCGACCGGGTTCGCTGTACATCGTTGGATCCAACGTGGATGATGTACATTGTATTAGCAGGGGCCAGCTTAGATACTTCGTCAACTGCAGCAACTACGTCGTCCACACCACCACCAGGGATACAAAAACGCTTCCTGGTCTTAGGTGCTCTGGCGCAAAACTCTGTGAGCTGACCACGTATCATCGAGTCTCCCACGAGCCGGACTTCTTCTATTTCCGCTTCGTCATCTGAGTCTGCGAGTATCTGGAAGCGGTTTTGACACTCGGTAATCGGTATGGGTTTCCTGGTCTTGGGGCAAACGTTGTTCCTAACAACACAGAAGTTGTCTTGAGGGGGAAGAGAGTTACTATTTGTTTCTTGAGTATCGGAACCATCAGATGAATTGGCTACTGCAGGCGTTGAATTGTTGGCAGTTGACGTTGGGGCGTTGGTGGCTGCTGGAGTTGCGGTGACAATTGAAGTTTGTGGTACTCCAACGTTGAGTGTTACAAACTCTTGGAGTGATTCCAGCTTCATGGTGAGGACGTTGATCTTGTTGTAGGCTTCATCTAATTTCACTGTCAAATTCTCTTGTTGCTGGCAG